>VZRS01004070.1:961824-1057128 GCA_013398055.1 Ifrita kowaldi | reverse complement strand
CCCGCGTTCCGCTGCCTTCCCCGCTGATGGATATTTGACAAAAAACCCACCCCAAAAATCACCCCAAAATCCAACCCCCCACCCCACAAACCCACCCCCCGCCCCAAACTCCCGGGCTAAGCGTCCTTAGCCGAGTCGGGGGGAGTTGGTTCCTGCAGCCCTGAGCCCACCGGGTGAGGCGGCCCCGCTGCCTCTGCAGGGCCGGCGAGGCCGGTCGGGAAGTAAATTAGGAGGTTAATTAAGCACTAAAACCGAACCCAATTAATTTTCAGAGCTCTTCCTGCCGACAGATTAAAGACTGAGACCTACCCCATAGTGTTAGTTTTTTCTTTTTAAATTAATGCGAAATCACATTAAATCATCTGCCACTGTAGCTGGATTGACGGAACTGTTAAAGAAACCTGCATTAACAAAAACACAGCACAGGTCCTAAAGGCTTCTCAGCCTCTTTCCTAAAAATGCATTATTTAGCCTTTGTCTATGAGAGGAAAGCTAATTTACAAACAATTTGATGGGTGAAGGTATGGGTGTTACCGTCTTTGAAATGGGTCTTAATGTCTCCACTACATTTGGGCAGCAGGTTTGTGGCAGAGCCCGCACAGCTCGGCTCCTGAAACAGACGGGTCTGCACAAACCTGAACTGCTGAGCTGCGGGGTAAAACAGAAGGCTCAAGGGGGGAATATGTGGGAGGCGGTTCGGGAAGGCTGCACCTTCCCTGTACCTGAGGCAATGGGGAAAGGAAGAGGGCACCATGCGGCCGGGAGTTTGGGATAAAAGGAGGCTGCGCCCTCGGAAACCTCGAGAGAGAAAACCCCGCGGGCGTGTGCCCCGGTGGTCCCTCTCCCTTTATTCGAGTAAAGTTACAGGACTCCTCTGTCTCCTTTTTAGACATAAACCTCTGGCGTTTGTGGATTTTCCTGACATCCGCAGAGGAGGAAGTTGGGCAGTCACTGCTCTGCAGTGGGAGATGCTTCAGTTGAACCTGGAGTCATACAATGGTGACACACGGCCACTTACACAGTCCTGCCCTGGGTTCAACTTCACAGAAGCACGGAATGGTTTGGGTTGGAAGGGACCTAAATGGCCATCTACTCCCAACACCCTGCCACAGGCAGGGAGAACTTCCACTGGACCGGTTGCCCTACCCAACCCAGCTTTGAACACTTCCAGGGATGGCACACCCACAGCTTCGCTGTGTGGCCTCTTCTTGGAGGATTTCACAGTGTGCAAAGGGACTGCTGGAGAAGAGCCAAGAGGGGTGGTTGTAGGGTTTGTTTGTATATGAGCATTTCCCTACACAGGACAGCACAGCAGACAGATAAACACAAGCACTGTGGATGCCTTAGCCTGGGCAGAGCTTTGAGGCTTGGACCTGAGGTACAATACAGGTGCACGAAGCATCGTGGCACCACTGGCAGCCACAGCAGCTAAAAACAACATGGCAAAGCCCCTGATGGTGTAAAAAAAGCAGAAACTATGAGAAAGTAAGGAAAACCAGGGTGAGAATGTCTTGAATATAAACTCACTGGCAGTGAAAACTTTAAATGTACAAGGTATTTGGTTACAGAAACATCCATAGTGATCACTCTACCACTCACCTGTTGCCCTAACAAGAGCCACTCTATTTTAAACACCCAAAATATTCAGAGCTCAAAAAGCATAACTATCCCCTCAGCCATCCTTGATGAAAAGGGCTCACTCTTCAGCTAACATAGAAGAAAGTTCAACTACTGTCAAAAATAGTAATTAAAAAAACCCCATCCCTCTCTCCTCCCAGTTTTCTGTCAGCACCGGAATCCAAACCAGACCCCAGCCTCAGAGCAACATCTTCTAGGGACAGTTATGTAGGGTTTAAAAGGTGTAATTATTTACTGCAGAAATAACTGCTATCCTTCAGGGAACAGGATTCCACAGAAGCAGAAAACAATCTACCTTTTCCTTAAGTCATTACAGGAACTGCGGATACCTGGTCTTTTGTTAGAGTTGTAGAATTTTACATGAATTACAAATACAACTATGCAGCCACATTATCTGGTATGTTTAATGGCATTAAAATACTTCTTCATTTGAGTAGCATGCCTCCATTTGCTCATCTGGTCTACAAAAAAAAGAGCTACTAGAAGAATATTAAAACCTATTTGCAAAGTATCTATGAAAGAAGGAGATCGACAGGTCATGGTCATATTAAAACTTGATATTTGAGTGTGCAAGCACCTCAGGACAAGTTTCCAGCTACACACTACATCCTTAATTGTGTGGGTGTCTCTCAAAAGCAGGGCTTAGACATGAGCTGAAATAATGCAAGAAATGCACAAACAAAAAATATCAAGTTTTTAATTTATAAATTCCACAGAACACAGTTACAATGCTCTCCTACACAGCAATCATCCCTTGTAATTTGCCACAGGAACTTGCATTCAAATACAAACCATAATCGGAAAATCAGGCAGGTTTTCCTCAGGACAGAAGTCTGGACCTTGTTAAGTTTCACAGTTTACCCGCAGCCCTCCCTGTTACTGTGACAGCGCTTCTGGTCAGAGGTATCCTCGTTGGGCAGTACAGGAGTGTTGGAAGAAGAGCTCCCCACGTGGCGATGGCACACGTACACTGTGTCTCATCAAGAGCTGTATGGCCTTGTGACAACCCCTCACTGTGCCAGGAACCTCCTCCAAGGGGTATCCTGGGACTGGTCCCAGCACTGTGGCTTTACTCAGCCTTTTGTCTGACAGAAATTCTCTCAGTCAAGACAGAGACGTAGAGTTTCAGCCAAGCGTATGTGATTCCCAGAGCACAGTATACAGAGGTCAGCAACAGGGGGACAAAAGGGAAGTGCCATTTCCAGGGGGTCAGGGGAAATATGATTTCACAGAAGATTTCCAAAGGCGCTAGTTGGATGAGGTAGATTGTTTCAAGCCAGTTAAGTAGAGGTTTCTCTCTCCTGTCAGAGAAATTAAAAAAGAGGTAGTGTTAAAATACATGTTAAGTAAAACTATTGTTTTTCAGCTATCTCCAGTGCAAAGAGAATCTCCCATTAGATCACAATAATGGTTTAAATAACAATTTGAAGAGTTTCAGTAGGAACAAATCCCATTGTGATAACCAAGAGTACAGCTCAATGTCCTTATCAAGTTCCAGGATGCCTTGGAATCCTAAGGAGAAGCTTCATCAATTGCTCTGCTTCACCTCACACCATTTCAGTGAAAAACTGAACAGCCCTTCATAAAAAGACTTGTTCCACCAACATTGTTCTACAACCAAAGACTGCAAAATGTCAGATTGATTTTAACCTCTTCCCCCAAGCTTTCTGTACTGTGAGCTGATCTCTCTTGCAAAGGACACTGGTGGTAGGGGTTTACTGCAGGTAGTTTAAAAGGAATTTTATGTTGTGGCATGTTAGGAACAGGAAACTTGCAAAAGCTCCATCTCTAAACAAAAACTAAGCTCCTGTGGAGTTTTTCAGCTAGAGCTCTTGAGACAGAATGATTGAATTATTAAATAGAGAAAATCACCTACAAAAAGCATGTGCCTGGAGTACTGAATACATGTTTACAGTACTTCATTACAAACCCTTCATTACAGCTTGTGTTTGCCTGGAAAAGTTTGGGAAATAGGGAAGTGGGGACTGCAGGAGTTATAAGGATGAGCACTATCTTTGGCCAAGTGGGTAAGAGATCCATACGCTGTGAAACTATACAGGATGACTTGGGCAATTGTATTTTCTGCCAGCCTACTCATGGTTTTGTTGACAAATTACAGCTTGCAAATGAATGTTATTTACAACCTGTCCCTTCGACACATTAAAATACTAACCACTACTGCAAAAATCCACAGTACAATAAGACAAACAATAAACAATTTGCAGACACATCACTTGAGTAAGTGCTAGAATATTGAATTAAATCCTCAGAGGTTACAGCATCACAACTCCATGCTTTAACAGAGCATGAGGCAGGTGGAGATATACAGCCTCCTGGGACTAACTGGGCAGTTGTCACAATAACCAGGATGTGCTGCAATAATCCTAATTTAAGCATTGCCTCCTGAGAACAGAGGTACGAGCATCTTTTAACTAGTAACACTTTGACACTTCAGCATTAGTTTTCTGTGCTGTTTGTCCCTTGTGACAATGACTGTTCCCAACACCAGAAGAAATGTTGTTGTTCCCGGCATTGAGATCAAATTTCCTTAATTACCTGAATAGAGATTTCAATGAAGAGAAGCTATAAACAGTAAACAGCAGCATAAGCAGTATTTTAATTGGAAGTTCTGAAAAACAAAGAACATTATGTACTTTTAAAAGTAATTATAAAAAACTTTTGCCATATATATTGCAGCATCTTTAAATCCTACATTTGCATTATCTGGCTTTATTCTCTCCAGACCTACAAGCTTTACTGCTTAGGATACTTAAAAATAAGCATAAACATTTGCTAAAGCAAATGCCAAACATTTGGAATACATTTACTTCAATTATCTATAAACATACTGAACACACCAATTACAATTTGAGACAGCACTACAAACAAACAACTGGGAAGTGACTTAAGCAAAAATTACAACCAAATCAAGACTACTGAGCTCAATGTTGCAAACTAGATAGAAATTAACTAATAGAAGAATATTTTACCTGGTGGTGTGAACAACAATGGAAAAAGTGAGAAGTGCCCTGTTGTTGCCAGAATCAAGTAGATGCCAGCATCCTTGGCTCTCTGAATAGATAATAAGCTAAAAGTGACAATAGTTTGTTATGCTTTTGTCTTTTAGCAAAGAAACTTAATTTCAGCAAAACACTATGAAATCCACTGAAGCACATGTCAAACAGTTTCACAGTACCCCAGTCCCTCCTAACACTGGACCTGTGATGAAGTCTCCTGCTTCCAAACCATGTGGCCTCAGAGACAAAAACACAGGAGAAAAATCAGCCAGGAAACCCTCCCTCAGAAAACCACACACCCACTGAATGAAACAATCAGCAAGGCCCAGCACAAAATAAGAGCTTAAACATCACTCACGGAGGAAAACACAGTTTGTTGCAATCTTGGTCAGGCAGCTTATGAACTACAGCTTCACTTCTACCTGAGGCAGGCAAGAAGTTCTTTTGGTAGAAACTGTGTATTGGTCTGGCCAAGCACAGTGCAGAAGATCCCTTTCCTCAGCTGGCACCTGAACAATCTATCCAGCATTTTAAAATACGAACCACAGCATTCTTCAAGGTTTGAACTATGTCTGAAATTAATTAACTTTAAGTGCACTACACTGTTACAGCTTAAGGCATTCTGTAAAAAAAGCTCCTCTTCTGAAATACACTGAAAACAAAGTGATTGCCTTTGAGGATTCCTCAACAAGTGGCTGCAGGTTCAGTTTGGCCAACTCCTTTGTACAAAATTCACTTACCTTAAAGGCAGAATAGCAAGGAGTATTGCTTTCTCGTGCACGTGCCAGCCAAACATGAAGGAGCTCAACGCACAAAGAACAAGGCACTGTAGAAAGCCTCTGGGCCCTTGAGGTTTAAACCAAAGACAGAAAACAGAGGGCTAGAAACAACAGGCAAAAACAGGACTTCAGTGAAATGTTTGGCAATCCTGAAGACAAGCCATTGTCCAAAGAGATTTGTCAATGTTACTAAACACCACTGCACCCAGGTTCTGCTTGGGTGGCACAAGCATTATATAGCACTGGAGGAAATCAATTTATTTGGATGTAGGAGTAGAGCCTGAAGGATTTCGGTTGAAATATCAGGAGGGAAAAACAGACTGAAAGACCACAGCCAACTCCTCGCTATTTGTGTTCAAAAACTGTATTCCAATCTAAGCCACTAAACACATTTTATCAGTCACTATATATTAGTAACAACTATTTGTTGCCCTTGAATTAAAATTCATGTGAAGTGCATACTAATCAATTAAAACCTACTAGGGACAAAACACACCAAATTTCAAAAAATTAGTTGTTCTTACCAATATAGCTATGAAAGTACAGATTAATGTTGCCAGTGGAGTCACTGAAGGGAGGACAGTGTGCTGAAACTCTTGAACCAGCCCTCCTGTCATGGAGGCTTTAGGGATTTTTGTACCATCAAGAAAATTGCACTTTAACCCTAAAAACAAAACATAAAAAAGCATAAACTGATAAATGCTAATAAAGAAAACAAAGTAGCTGAACTAAGTACGTGGCCAAGTTTTTTCTTTTTTTAAAGGATGGCAGAGGGAAGTGATTGATCTCTGACCTACTGCTGGTAACTTATGCACTGGATTATGTGGACAACCATATGATTTATGGCAATCTGAAAACATAATTCACTGCCTACATTTCAAATGGGGAAGACTAAAATCCAGAGAGCTCTATCTGCAAACAGGCATCAAACAGCAAGATTACCATACTGACCAAGAATTGTCAGTGCTTTATCCATGGCATTGTACAAAGCCCAGAAGTTGGGGGCCCAATAGGCATGGCAGAGACCTCGCTTGAAAGGGAAGAGCCGTGAAATGACTTGAGGCAGCTGACCCTACAAAGAAAAACAAGAAGAACAAAGAAATGGCCTCTTTAGATAAGACATGATTTATATTTTTATAACAAAATTTTTTAACTGTTCAGGGGAATAACACATGAAAAAGGGGTTATTACCAACACTAGGAAGGGTCCCAATGAAAGAGCAGAAACAAGACAGACTATCAGTCCCAGAAGAGTTACATGAAGAAAGCTGAAACTTCTCCACTTCAGGGATCCATCTACAATAAACAAACGGATTAAGGAAACAGTTGCTGTGGGAAGTGGAAAGGGAGACAATGCATTCCACACTGACAAGGAATTGCTAGCACCTATGTAAAAGGGGCACACAGACTTTTATGTCAATATATTCAGTTGCTTCCTTCAATGGCTGGCATTTCTTTTGCCCACATTGCAGCTCCTGCATTATACAGGCTTTCAGTATTTTCCAAATTTACCTTCCCTGTTCACATGAGGAGTATAAGGCATGTTTCAGTGCTCAAAAGTGGGGAGAAACTCAAAGTAGGTTTTTGAAATAGATTCTGATACTGTCTAATTGTTCCACATCCAGGATAATTCTTATGGCTTCCAAGTGCAGTTTGTTAATGTTGGTTTTTTTAACAAAGAACTCTTAACAGGAATTGTACAAAACAAATATATTTCAAAGATCTTTCAAGATCCCACCAATTCTGCTCTCAAGCAGGACTTTTGTTTGACATACAGCTATTTTGTTCCAACTGTATCTGCATGTCTTCAGTGTTCCCCTAGTTCCACTGATTAACACAACTCCCCCCAAAGGCTAGTGAGGAAAACCCCATCTTACCTGCATTAGTTGCAGTAAAACAGTAGGATCGTAACAAATAAATGCCATATGCTGGGGCCACATACATGTAGATGTGTTTGAAATGCAGAAGAACAGCAAAAAGAAGAGCACCCTCCAAATACCTTTTCTGAAAGAAAACAAAACCTAAGCTCTTCTCTTTGTACTCACTTTTAACAGTCCTCTGTTGTACTCCTAAGGTGATGGGACATTTATTATAAGCATTAAAAAGAGTATTTACTTCAAATTACAAATTCAGTAGTGTTATGCACAACAGGTATGGAGAAGGAAACTATCCTGTCACACAATCACCTCTCCACAGCTTCAGAAATTACGTTTTCTAAGGACTGGTGATTTGGAAGAAGATAAGATAGCAAGAAATGATGCCACATTGCTCAGGTGTAACACAGAATTTAGACGAGAAACTGCAATGCTGCAGCATCAGCAAGCAATTATGGTGAGTTTCAAATTTTTCTCTTTCCCACAAACTCAATAAATAATTTGACATCCAGCTTCATGCAGCTCAACATAAGCCACTAGCACTGCCCACAACATGAGCAGGCCTATGAAGTGAACTAATGCACCCAAAATACACATGGCAACAAATAGACAAGAGTCACTTGGGTTTACCTGACACAGCCGAGCAACAGAAAGAAGCATCAGCCCAAACAGGAAGCCATTGTATTGGAAGTGAATATCTGAACTTGAGTTAAGGAATAAAGCAAGCTTTCTTTACTACTGTGTTTTCTGGAGAAGACTCAAAGCTATGAGGAATAAATTCAAATTAAAACGGAAATTAAATCAAGAAAGCAACCTTAAATTCACACCACGTAGATACAAGTCATTATTTAATCTTACCTGTAGGTACTGTTAGACACAAAATACACTAATGCTGGCATATTGCTTTGATGAAATGAGACACAACAATCTACACATGTATTGCGCAATTTTTGTAATGTAAACCAAAAAAGGTTAAATCTCCACTTTAATTTTTAAATTATTAGTTTCTGCCACACATTGGTTAATGGATAGTGACAGTTGCCCTCATTTTTCTACCCCTTGTAAGCAGGCAACATACACAAGAACTGTGACAGAGAAAATGAAGTCCTTCCTTTAAATGCACACTGTGTCAAGACTGACTTGCAGTAATTGCAATTTCCAGAGTTATTTTTATATAGCATATGGACCTGTTGAAGGGCATTCAGAGAAAGCCATGAAGATGCTCCAAGGGCTGGAGCGCCTCTGCTATGGAGCCAGGCTGAGATAGTTTGGGTTATTTCAGCCTGAAAAAGGGAAGACACTGGGGAGAACCTGTAGCCTCTTCAGGTACTATTAGGTACTCTTAAGAGAGCTGGACAGGGACTTATGACAAGGGCATGCAGTGACAGGGCAAGGGGGAATGGTTTTAAATTAAAAGAGGGGAGATTTAGATTGGATATTAGCAATAAATTCTGTATTGTGAGAGTGATAAGGGGCCAGCACAGGTTGCCCAGAGAAGTTGTGGATGTCTTATCCCTTGAAGTGTTCAAGGTCAGGCTGAATGAGGCTTTGAGCAACCTGTCTAGTGGAGGGTGTCCCTGCCTAAGGCAGGGAGGTGGAACTAAATTATCTTTAAGGTCCCTTCCACACCAAACCACTCTATAATTCTACGATAACTTCTTTAGAAAGACTTCCTAATTCCCGCATAATGTTAACCAGTTGAATACATTCTGACTCTTAAAGCACTTTCAAGATTTTCCTTGCCACAGGACAAACTTGGAACCACACCTAGAACACAGAGCCTCTCTGCTAATACTCCTGTAGGCAGGCGGAGGAGGAACAGCCACATAGCTGCCAGACTGGTTGGTCCTCCTCCACTCCTGGCAAATCAGACCAAGAACTGACTAACTTCCATTTTGCCAAACAGCAATTCTAATGAAAACATAAAAGTTATTTAACTAACCCCAGAAACAAAACCAGCAGTGTTACTTGCTATGACAGCAATAATAATACAGAATTGTGCCACACACTGTAACAGGTTGTTCAAAAACCAAACAAACCACAAACAATGGTTTGAAAGGATACGATCCACAATTAACAGCCCAAAATTCCACAAGAGCAGAACGGCAAGAATAAATGTTGGTTTTTCCAGGATATCCTTTGCAGCTCGTTTTCCATTTACACATCTGCAGCACCTGAACAAGAGCAGAAGGAACAGAAGCTTTAATTCAAACATACCAGCAAGAACATCGTTGGTTTTAAGAGTTAAGAACTGCATTTACTCTTAAGTTAGCCATTTTACCAGGATGCAAGGCAAAGATAAAATTCTTCCTAAATTCATCAAGGGATGTCATGAACAAAGTTTAGTAAAAAAAGGACTTTCAATTTCAGTAGCTGTGGTGTGTTCCACATGCTAAAGTTTACATTATGTAGCAGCCTCAGGTTTAAGTCTCCCATTCAGCAAGTGTAAAGCTGTCATAGCCGGCTTGCCATCATGATCAGTGTGTTGCCACATCTGGAGACAACTCAGAGAGCTGTATTTAAGGTCCTCAGATGGACATTAACCTCTCCCCGGCTACCCCTGCCCCATTATGAGTGATTTCTGTTGGTTAAAAACATCTTATTACTTCTCAGTGTGAAGCAATATGGTTCACATGACTTTTGAAAGCAATCTTAAATCACATTAAAAAGTTACAGATTATCTGTGTTGAAATACTGTTAGTGCAACCTCCCTGCCATGAGCAGAACACCTTCCACTAGACTGGGCTGCTCAAATCCCCATCCAACCTGGCCTTGAAATTTTCCAGGCATGGGGCATCTACCACCTCTCTTGGCAAATGACTCTGTGCAGACACCAGCTCCGAGCCTTCAGCCTCACATTCATACATGTGTGAGTCAAGCCAATAAAAGGAAAAGAAGTCACAATGCAAAGCTAGCCCATTTCAAATAAAGAAAGTAAATAAAGCAGCTTAGGCAGTGCTCCAATCAGAGAATTTCCTACCCAGGTTCTGAGCAGACAGAATAAAACGACAGAAGACTCTTACAGCCAAACCATTTAAGGTAGGCAACATATTTCTCAGAACATCCCCCCAGGCTATTCTTTAGGTATAAGGTAAATAGTTCTTCACAAAGTCAGGCCACACTGAAAGCATCCGATCCTAATAACATTAGACTTGGAATAATCAGTTTATCATCAAAAACACTGGAGCAACTTTGCATATTTGATGATACTAGCATTTTGTGACAGATTTCCTCTGTGCTTCTATTCTAGAAGAACAGAGTAGTAAGAAAAAGAACAGGAAAAAACCTGTTCTGAGCACATAAGCTGTCCTGCAACTCCTACAAAACGAGCCCAGTGACAGAAGCAAACCCAAGCATAACAAATACAACACGTGAAACAGTAGCTGGTGTCTGAGGGTGTGCAAATCCATCGCATGCACAGCAATTGTATCTCCAAGAAGAATACGTTATCTTCTGTTTAGCAGCATATTCCAAGTTTCTCCTTGAACAGGCTCAAACAACTCTGGCATTTCCCCACATTTACAAGCTTATTTGTACAAATAGTTATTTGTTGTCGCTACAGAACAAGCCCACATATGAAGGGCTATCCACTGTCCCTAAAATTAGAACTCTAAGACTTACTCATGAACTGCATATATGAAGAGGGTATCTGTAAAGATGACAGAAAGCCTTTGGAAGAGGACGGTTGCATGACTGGCATAATTCAAGTTTTCAACAACCAGCATCTGGGGGTCAAAGTACTTGGCAATGTGAGAAAGTGCGTATTCAAACCAAGCAAAAAATGGTGGATAATCCAGGGTCCATTCCGAGGTTGCCTAAAGACAAAATAAGATCAAATAGCTTGTAACAAACCACGATGTTTGCAGTCCTTCAGGTACAGCTCACAGCAGCAAACCAGCTGATGCATTTTCTCTCAGTAACCTCTATGTAACTGAAACCGCCCCACAATCAGTAGCCAGCTCTGTGGTGCTGACCATGATTAAGCCGTTCTCCTGCAGTACTGGTAGAGATGGGACATCTCCTGATTAGCAGGAAAAGATTAAAGAGCATTTTGCGTACCAGCACCTAACCAGTATGTGTATATATATAGATAACTGTTGTCTATAAATCAATTAACAGTAATAGGGCCAATATTACAAAAGCTCAGTACAATAGCTCACAGCCAATACTGGTCTATATTAGAGTGATCACCAACACAATCAGCCTTGCTCCAGCCTCAAAATTACTCTTCCTTATCAGTTAACAAGTCTTAACTCTCATACAACCTTATTGACATCAAATGGCATTATGTGATCTCTTCCCATAAGGAGAGTTGTTATGCCCTGACCAACAATTAACTCCTTGGCTGTGGAAATAGGAGAGGAGGAGGGATGAACAGAGCAGGTTGGGATGGGGTGCATTTTTCAATGAGCATGTTCCCAAATGCTTATGTCATATTGATGAAAGGCATCCTATGCTCTGGCATGGGGTTAATGTTGGCATTATAGAAATCTGTTTGTAAAACAGTCCTTGGATCTTACAAAGTTCTTACAAAGTCTTACAAAGTTCTGACCTGCACAAATCATTTACTCCCGGATGCTTACGTGGAGTACTAGACACTACAGTATCTATCCCTGTACTCCAGGAGATACCAGAAGATAGATTAAAACCCAGTTAGGTGGGCTGAGTCTATGACAAACCTAAAGGTGATTCATCTAGATAAAAATAAATGCATCCTACTAGCACACCAGCAAAGGCTCAAAACTTTAATACGGTGATTGATTTCATAGTGTACAGATGTATATACCCATTAGCATGACTCATTCTTTATTCTGGTAACTGTGTATCAACTATGAGAAGAGCAAAGAGAACAGCAATTTAAGAGTAGGATGCAACTTGTTCCTGTGCTACACGGCCTTTCCAATAACCCCCATGCCTCAATTGCTTTTCCCATTTCGCCATCATAAGTACTTGCAGCTGCCCCAAACAACTTTAATCTTTTACCTAAATGCTACACAGGGCCAGCAAATTGTGACTGGCATCTTTTTGTCCCACTACATGACAGTCACCAACCATCTCTTCCAGCATTCACAAGATCTGACATACCCAGTGTGCCTGTAACTTAGACACAGCTAAAAAAAAACCCCAAACATGTACTTGCCTCGTAGTACCACTGAGAGAGGGGCAGGTTGTGGGTGATGGCAAGCCAGTTCCTATGGACTTCGAAATCTGTGGAGTAACTACAGAACGTGTATGTTAAGAGACACATACATGCACTTAAAGGAGAAAAATTTCAGAGCACATCACCACAGGCAGATAAGAAGGAAGTCTCTATTTATCAACTGTAGGACACCACTGTGATCAAGTAACTGAAACAGTAACAAAGATGCTGCTCAAGAACTTTGTACCAAAGATGTATCATAGAATGATTTGGGCTGGAAGCGACCTTAAAGACCATCTCATTCCAACCCCCCTGCCATAGGCGGAGACACCTCCCACTAGACCAGGTTGCTCAGAGCCCCATCCAAACTAACCTTGAACACTCCCAAGGATGGGGCACCCACAGCTGCTCTGGACAGCCGGTGCCAGTGTCTCACCAACCCCACACTAAAGATTTTTCTCCTAAAGTCTAATCTAAATCTCCCATTTTATTTAGTTTAAAACCATTCCTCCTTGTCCTATGACTATCTGACCATGAAAAATGTCACTCATACAGGTGGTTATAGAGCAAGAATTATTTATAGCTTGGCCTTTTCGGACAATTAATACGAAATTCCAGGNCGGGTTTGAAGCGCGCGCGCCCGCCCGCCCGCCCGCTCGCCGGCGTCGGGAGCGGGGTTGCGCATGCGCGGAAAGGGCGGGGCTCTGTGAGGCGCTGCAACAGGCGCAGGTGGAAAGAGAGGAAAGTTAGGTTGGGTATCAGAAATTCTTTCCTGTGAGGGTGGTGAGGCTCTGGNGACTTCGAAATCTGTGGAGTAACTACAGAACGTGTATGTTAAGAGACACATACATGCACTTAAAGGAGAAAAATTTCAGAGCACATCACCACAGGCAGATAAGAAGGAAGTCTCTATTTATCAACTGTAGGACACCACTGTGATCAAGTAACTGAAACAGTAACAAAGATGCTGCTCAAGAACTTTGTACCAAAGATGTATCATAGAATGATTTGGGCTGGAAGCGACCTTAAAGACCATCTCATTCCAACCCCCCTGCCATAGGCGGAGACACCTCCCACTAGACCAGGTTGCTCAGAGCCCCATCCAAACTAACCTTGAACACTCCCAAGGATGGGGCACCCACAGCTGCTCTGGACAGCCGGTGCCAGTGTCTCACCAACCCCACACTAAAGATTTTTCTCCTAAAGTCTAATCTAAATCTCCCATTTTATTTAGTTTAAAACCATTCCTCCTTGTCCTATGACTATCTGACCATGAAAAATGTCACTCATACAGGTGGTTATAGAGCAAGAATTATTTATAGCTTGGCCTTTTCGGACAATTAATACGAAATTCCAGGTTCTAACTGAAATTTAACAGCAATTTGTTTGGGGTTATTTTCAACATAAAAACTTAAAATTGCAAAGCATTACTGTTTCAGCACACTTAAAGGCCTTCTCGAACAGCAGCCAGCTGGAACGGGCCAGAAGAGCTTCCAAAGAGAAAAGCAAAGCTGTGCCACGCGGCGGAGGCAGCGCGGCCTCAGTTCCCTCACGAACCCGGGAGTCACACGGACCTTCAGGGCCTCCTCGGGACCGCGGCCCCACGCTGCCCGCGGCCGGCCGCCCTCGCGGGTTCGCGGCAGCCCTACGCCACTNGGGTGGTGAGGCTCTGGCACAGGAAACAGTTAATGATTAACCTGCACGAGCACAGAGAAAGAATCCAACAAGAGAACACCTGAGACCGAAAATCACCCCTGGATCAAGAGGCGCGAGAAGAATGAGTGCATAGACTGAGAGTAAAAAAGCTCAGGGACTTTTTTGTTTAAGGTCCCTCTGTGCAGACACCCAGCTTGAGCTGACCTGCTGGTGTACCAGTCTATTACTATTTACTTTTATAAATCCAGCACCTGAGACTGCTGCAGGGAACCCCGGGCTCAGCCTGGAGGAGGGGGAAGCGTGCTTGGGAGTGAGTGTGTGTGAGCGAGGAGTTGGTTGGTGGTGTGAGGGCCTCAGCCTCCCCTGGGCAGAAGCTGCTTTAAATGACGCCTCTGCTCCACCGAGGTGCCTTCTCCAACCAGTGTTCCTGGTGTCCAAGTCAGCTTCCAGGTACAAAGTGCTCTTTCAGAGGAACAGGCTCAATTTTTTTTAATACCTTCCTGCCAGCCTGGAGGGTGGATGCATACAAGGCTGATGTCTCTTCAGCTTCCTTACAGCAAACCTTCATCCATCTAGGAACAGTACCTTGTAGGAGCTGCATGAAATCATACAGATAATACGTTCAATTTTTATTTTCCTGTACAGCAGCAATATATTATGGCTTGCTCAAGCTCAGGAACTAAAGACAAGTCCAACAGCAGTAAAGCATCAGAAGGGTTTAAGAAGGGTTCTCACTGGAAAAACGAATCCTCTGTTTATAGATGTTTGAAACATAAATGAGCTAATGCATTTAAAATGGCTTTGATTATTTGCGAAGGCTTGTTCATCCAAGTTTTCTACAACTGCACTAATTCCTGGGGAGCTTCCTACAATTCCCAGCCACGGAGAGGGCAAGGCAAGCTTTGCAACGAGGCACTGCGTAAAATCGTTAGAGAAAGGAAAAGCTACAGGTGCAGCAAGCGTCACTCATGCTTTTTTCTCAAGAAATATATGTCAGGCAGAGCACCTCCTGCTTCATTCACATTTTATTTACTGCTTTCTGAAATACATATTAGTTACAGTTCACAGAAAGAGTTACAAGCAGAGAAATGCAATCAGATTTTTAAATGTGATAGCCCTACAGGCTCTCTGTGAAGGTGGTAAGCAATAAAGACCATCTTTTCACACTTTTCAAACACTATTGATTCAAAAGCATGGCTTTTAGTGAATTGGGGTCCAAATTCCTATCAATGGGAAAATCCTGCAACTAGGAGTTGGAGCATGAAAATACTGAGGGGAATGCCAAGAGGATGAAGAGAAAATAAATTATTAGATATAGCCCTCCCCTATAGCTCCTTTTCTTTTCTGCATTCATAGGGAAAACGTTTCTTGTTTTATTCCCAAGTGAACCTGTGAGCTTGATCTGGATATTTATACGCAATCAGCCCTTCTTGCATGAATACCTGTGACTGCCTGTAGTAATTCACATATGAGACTGTTACAGGGAGGGCCACATACAAGCACTGCTCATACCCTGCATGTTTGTGTCCATCAGCGTATGGATGCAGAATGGAAGTCACAAATTTCAAAATACATTGAAATTCTGAGCAGTGGCACCAAATTCAACGGGATGGGGTGAAAATAAAACTCCCCAAAGGAATCTTCTTCATAACTTCTCTGTTTATCTGTGAAGTGTCAGAAGATCCTGGATTTATTTTCCAGAGTCTCTGGCTGAAGGCAGTATTTATCACTTCCATCAACCTTATAATGGACTCCATCAGCCCTTCCACCTCGCCTTTTATTCCTGGGAATAGATCTGATTGACTGCAGATATTTGCTGCCAGTGAACTCGAGCAGCAATTTATACTCAACAACCCAGTTATAATATGCTAAGTACAGCAGTGCAAATGTTTGGTGACTTGAAGCACATGCAAACTGAAGCAAAGCTGCCTGCTCCCGAGAAGCTACTAGCATAACTCTTGGCATGACCCATATTTAAAGTGCATAATAGGAGATTAAAACTGGAAAGGACCAGTGAATCATTCTAATCACAGCCTCTTGTAGCAATATCTTTGTCTCCATTGTTATCTTGCTGGGTTTTTTTTCCCCGAACACATAAATATATTTTTATTCTCTCCCTTCTAAATCCTGGATTTCTTGTTAACGTGAATTCTTTCAGATCTTTTTATAACTACTTCTTTTATTTCTTTACCATTGCCTGCAAACCAAACACTCCTCCCATCCCTTAACAGCTGTATAAACCAAGTATCTCTTAATATTTACGTACAGTTTCAGTCTTGTCTTTGGACTGGACATTGTTAGATACTGAAGAGATATCAAGCCTAAAAACACATAAAGAAACCCATGAGTGATTCTTTTTGGAGTCCATTAAGATGTTTCATAATAGTCTTTCTGTCATGTAAGAAATACCACTGTGCTATGCATATGTCCAGATCTGAGAATGCCATTAGACTACAGCTAAAATCCTGTTTATTGTCTGCCCTAACTCTGGTATTCTTCTGCTCTAACACTACTGAACACTCTATTCAGTGGTCATTTAGGAAAAAAAAAATTGAGGCCATTAAAAAAAAATTGCAGGGCTTGTACACTAAGGTTTTGAGGCAAAATCAGGAGTTATGCACCAAGATGTAGAAAAAACAGCCACGAAACTTTAGGGGAAGAAAATGTCACTAGATCCTTTCCTTTCCAGGAAAAAAAAAAGTTTGTTCTGGGAGTGAATATTCCACTCAACAGTGAAATAATTTTTAGATGTTACTGCTAATAAATGCCAAGTGCTTTTCATGACTAGTGATGGGGTTGTGCTATACTTAGTATGGCTTTGTGCATGTTTGCTTCTCTTTAATTCAGGAAAACTCTTGAGAAGCATCATTATCAGTGCTGTTGACTGGTAAACAAGAGCAAGTTACACCTCCAGGGCTCAGAAAAAGAAGGTAAACAAAAACCAGCTATTCAGATAAAATGCAAACAAATGCTCTGGAGAGAGAACATTCCTATAAACAGTCATTGTGACTCACAGACTGCAGAATTGGGAGCAGTTATAAATTGAGCTTAGTGAGGAGTTTGAAATAGCAGCTGCACTTGTAGAACATATGTTTGACTGCAATCACAAGCGATCCACTTACCACCCATTTCCAGTATAAATAGTACCTCATACTTAAGGATGTTTATTGTGCTTAGCAAGTAAGAGGTACCTCAAGTTTTTTCTGTTCCTCCCAAAGCATGGCTTCACTCAGGTCTGTATACTGGTTGGAAATTTTGCATCTATCTACATATATAAAAGTGAGATATTTTGCATCTCACTGTCTGTTAATAAATGACAGAGATCTGGGGCCAGCTGTACCTTTTCCTGACTTAGCTGCATGAGCACAAATAAATGTGTATTCAATTTGTTCATCTTTTGCATAACAGATTGATGGGTTAAAGCACTCCAGGTGAAGATCTGTGTCCAGTTCTCTCCTTTTACAGACTTTTCTTACTTGCCTTTCACCAAAAAAATGCAGTAATGATTCAACTCTCCCATGGAATATTTTATTTTGCTGAAACAGAATGGAGCAGTACTGATCCAGAGCTCTAAAGGGTGTAGGTCAGACTTTCACCCCCCTGCCTTTCCAAATGAGGTCTAAGCCCACTGCTCTTACCTTCGGATAAACTCAAGCTGATAGGAAACAAACTCCTACTGGTGAGTATTTTTTAGTCATGACATACAAGAGCTCCAGTTACAGATCATTTAAAATCTACTCTCAAGGGTGTGGGTTAAAAAGAAATACTATCAACAGTCCCCAAAAGCTCTGTTATCATAAATTCAGCAAAGGCATATCTGTCTCAAGTCATAGATGTGATGAAAGAGGGTTCATTTTACATACCATAATCATATTACCAGCACAGATCATCCCTGTGAATGTCCAGCTGACTGGCAAACTCGGGCTTTATAATTCAGGACTGGGATAGAAAAAAAAAGTGCTTCCTAATCCAACTAAAACTAGAAGAACATTATGACTCAAACCAGAATTGGCCACAGAATCCTCAAAATGAACAAAATTTGCCACGTTTAGTGGTTCTGAGGGCTTCAAGCCCAACCAGTGCTTTCTGACAACATGGTCCCACGTATATCATGCTGGTTTAGCACCAAGTCAGACGAAGGGCAGTGGTTTGTAACTGGCTGGCAACAGCTGCAGAACGTGCATTTTACCCATCAGCATGCTGATTTGTGTTGTTCATGCAGTCATAGTTTGGGACAGTAGACATATATTGATCGCACTGTTTTTTTACAAGAAAAAAGCTTCTTTATGCTTGTTCACAGGTCACCTTAATGTAACAACAGAGTAGTTACTTTGGGAAACAAGAACATGCGTAGTACAGAGCTTTGCAGCACTGTGCTAGAAACCTTTGGAAGCACTAAAACTCTAAATGCAAAACTTAGTTATTGCATTTTCCCTTCTATCTCACTAAAGATACCTGAAAATGTTCCAGAGGGCCTTTCATGCACTCATAGCAATCTGGTTAGGGAAATACAGTTAAGATACTTTTAAACGTAATTAGCTGAGAAAGAACCATCTTGAATGTGGCACAAATGATGTTTAGAGACAACATGCAGCTAGTGAGTTATGATCTCCATTACAGCACAGACCCAGTGTGTAGGGAAGACACAGCTTGACCTCTGGTTTCCCACTGCCTTCCCTCTGGCAAGCTGACACTGAAGCCACGCAAGCAGGTAAAATTCTTTTAGTGACCTGACCGTTTCACAACGATATTAAACAAAAAAAAGGCTCAATGTACCAGGATAGGAAAAATGACCCCCTGTTTTTGCAGTGAAAAATATTAGGTGTAACTTGGTGAGAATGTTGTATTTTCAAATTAAATCCATCCTACCCAGAGAGTATCCCAAGCATTCCAGGCACTGCTGAAGGGAGATGTGCCCAAAATCGGCTCAAATGTTTAAAAGACATTTGGGGGCCTCTGCCCCAAAATCTGTCTTCACCTTAGAAAGTTTCAGCAGCATCCTCCAGACAAATATTAACATTGTAAGAGAAAGAAAAGGACTAGTTGTCTTGGATGCCTTTGGAATGTAAAAGTAAAGGTTTAATCTTCTTGGTTTGTAGGAACACCATTCTCTCTTCTATGGCTTCCTTGACAGTCACATTATTCCAACAAGGCTTCCCCAAAAGCAGAATAAAGCAGGGACTTGCTCACAGGGTTCGGGAAAAAACCCAAGCCAGCTTCACAGGGTGACAGAAATCCTTTGTTGAACCCAAAGAGACAGGATCCCTTACTCATTTGCAATTTGCACCATCATTTACAGCTGTATTGAGTGCACGTGGGAAAGCTTCTTCTCCATGGATCCAAACAAGCTTCTTGGATGCTTGGCACAGGTGATACAGCAAGACACAGCAAATGTGCTCCTAGGGCTGTCTGCTGTCCATGGCATCTTTCACCGCATCTGTTCTCCAGATACATTCCAAACCATGGCTACCAAACCCTCACATCCCCTGCCAATGCAGGTTAAGGATCACTCCCATTTTCCAACTGGAAAACGTAGAGAGGACAGAAGTGATTTTCCCCAGAATTGTACAGCAGGTCAGAGGCAGAGACAGAGACAAAGCCAGTCCTTAATTCAGGTGCTAGACAATATTGCTTCTGTCTGGAATACGGGCATATTCTGAAAGGTCATATTGGTAAGTACATTAAAGGAAAATCATCTCCTTGTTAGTGACTCTTAATCCAGATAAGCATGATTCTGAATCAGGTTTAAGTGTGTTTTAAAGGGAAACACTTAACCTGTGTTATCTCCATGCTGGCACCACAACACACAGCCATTCCTACTTGTACCGAATTAGGCGAATAATCTTATTATTCATGAAATCTGAAGTATGTGGGTGAGCAGAATCTATGCAGAAACCATCACTCATGGCTATTTTCAGCACTTCTTCCACAAACACCTGGAAACTATTGATTTGCTTATTATCTGGCACCACCCAGAGTCTCTTCAAGTTCTGCCTGGTGTACTCCTCTTCGGGAAGGCCTTCCACACTTGCAACCCAATCTAAGGTCAAGTGGTTGGGGTCCTGCAGGTAACTGGATATTGAGGAAAGGTTTCCATTGAAACAATAGTAAAGTTTGGAACCAAGAAGCTTCAGGAACAGGCATGATGTGGAGAAGATATGAGCACTGAACACTTCCATGTTGGAGGAAGACAGGCTGTAAATCTGGGGTGCTTCTCGGACGGTGAAGTGAACAGTCTGGGTCTTCTGATCGAGGGTGATGTTGAGCATGGCATTTTTCTCTGCTTTAGAAAGCTCTACCTCCTTCTCCTGCAAGGCCTCAATCAGGGGCTGAATTTGATAAAAATCCACTTCCCGCCGCAGTAAGCCCATTTCCTGAAAGTCTTCGGGGAGGTCCAAGTGAGAAGTTCGTAAAAAGTTCAAGATATAGCGGAAGATTTTGCCATCTCTGTCAATAAAGCAGTTGCCTTGGCTGTCCTTCTTGGTTGGGATCTTCCCACTAAACATGGCCCCCAGCATGGAGTCTGGAAAGCTAGTCAGAGTGGACAGAGAGGTGGTATAGAGTTTTCCTCCAACATTGAGCGTGATAGGTTCTGACATGATGGAAAAGTCACGGTGCTGGGACTAATTCTAAAAAAAAAAAAAAATTAAAAAAAAATCCAACACCACACTTTTAGTTGCATTGACCTTTTTGAAAGTTAAACTACAGAGATAAGTAGTCCTAAATATGTAAGGGTAACCACATGGCAAGAATTCATCATAGAAATTAGGAGTGAGGAATTACTTTCGGAGGTTGTATATTGAGAACAAGCATAAGGATGTTTTTTCTCCTAACAGATTTGAACAGGACTTTGTATAATTCATTTTAGTGCCAGAAATCAGGAGTCTTCCAAAACTTTACAATTATGCTAAAAGCGAATCTCTCCCACCAATACCTACAATGAGGGCTGACTTCAAAGTAGTGTTCTGGGCTTGTATGATCTCATTTCCCTCATGAAGAGAGAATTTAGAGGGGACAAAGAAGGACAGGACAAGAACTGGACACATCCCAACACCTTCCATAGTGTTTGAAGATGTGATTAAAGCAACAAAGCCATTCAGCAGAATCCCCTGACACATGTCTGAGTGCAGTCAGCCTAGCAGGGAGCCAGACAGCAGTTGCTGCCATAAGCACACAACAGTCTGTGGTTCCTTTCAGTAAAAAAAACACCAGGCTTTCTCCTTCCAATGTGCTTTATCCTAGAAAACATTTTCTAATTATTTGGGGCCATATTCCAGGTGATATAGTTTCCATGCAGAGCCCCTGCAATCAGCTGACATGAACTGAGGATGTGATTTTAAGGTGCATTTACAACTTAGGAAGGGGCCTGGCCTCCCTTTGCCCTCCACCATACTATCCTCCTCCCTTATGCCACCTCTGGCACTCATCTGATCCAACACTGAGCCAGTTTAGGGAGAAAACCCAACATTTTCTATTCAGCATGTTTCTGCTATATCTTGGAACTGGACCAATGCCAGGGCTGGGGCAAAGGGCAAGGGAAAAGAAAGGAGCTATGCAGCTGTCTCCACTGCAGCTCAGCTCAGCTGTCTTGTGCAGGTGGGCCATGATTCCTGCTACCTGAGGACCTGCAAACCTGTTTTTCCTTGTTTGCTGAATCTAAATCAATCAACAGTTTAGCAGGAAACCCAGCAGTGTTTGCTTACAGAGGCAGGAGGTAGCTCTTGCTGTAGTAACTGCAGCCATTCAACAGAAAGCTGCCAACCAGCTCCCTTAAAATTAAACTTAAGCGCAGGCATTTTCCTTACTAGTAATGGAAAAATCATACACACTACCCACTATTATCAGCTCTGGAGTCACAGCAAAATGCAGATAGGGAGAAGGTCATCTTGTGCTGGAATATCAATTCTTGTATGGCTGCTAAAACCCAGATAATAGTGTTAATGGCATCCTAAAACAAATACATCTCTAGACAGCAGCACATTTTGCTAAGAAAAACTGGACCAACCTAGGGCAGATAATTAACAGGTCAAAGGAGAGTCTGCCTTAAATTGCTGTTTGAGACTAACATTCCACTTTGTTCTTTAACTCTTGGCACACAGCCTATATCCCACTGCACAATAATGCAGATCTCTAAATCTACAGTGCTTTCCCTGTATATCCCTTAGTCCCATGCATCCAGCAGAACTGGCAAATAAACATGCACGCGTAGGCCAACACAACAACACGTGCGTCGATGACCACAGACCATCCTCGTGACTAACCTCAGCCAAATATACTCCAGAAAAAACTATCTGTTCCAGTACTAAACTCCCCTTGGCACTGTAGTTTCAGTGTACTTCCCACTCTTGAAGACTTCAACCCAATTTAGAGTCAAGAGCTGTTTAAACCTGATCATGTGGAGGCTTCAACTGATCTAATTCTGTAGCACGAGTGGCTGCCATGTGTTTTTTCCCCTAAGGGCTTGCAGTATGTCTGCAAAAACATTGCTACAAGCACAATAAGGCATTCACAAAAGCAGCCTAAAATGGATTTTACTTCTTTTCTCACATTTCATCAAACAGAAGCTTCTCCCTACAAATAACACAGCATGTAGAAGCAGGACTGACAGTGACTCCAAAAGCCATGTTCATTGCTTCCCACCTCTGCTGCCCTAAGCAGCTGCTGTAGACTAAACAACCTGTTCTTTCTTCATAGGTGAAGCTTTCAGATTTTTGAGCCCAAGCCTGCTTATCTACGCCATGAGAGTTGTTTTCTCACGCTCTCTGCCAGCCTTAGCCAGACGCAGAGAAAAATGTTTCCCTTGATGTGTCTGTGACAAGGCTTCACTTGGCAGAGCCCGTGGTCAAGAGTCACAACCCAAAGATCACCATATGGCCCAAAGATACAGATCTTCATTTCAAACTCAGCATCCATTCTAGGTTTACTCTGATCCAACACCTCAGTGATAGCCTGAATGAGAGGCAGACAACTTGGTCCAACCTGCACAGATAACATTTAAGTCTCCTGTAACTGTTTTCGTATCAGCAGTCCAAAAGGGAGGTTGCCAACAAAATATGGCAGTAACATGAGCTCTCTGAAGCTGAAGACCATATCTGTGCTGGCAGCAACAGCACCAGAAATCTAACCAAGCCTTAGCTCTGGAGTTGGAAGAGTAGCACAGAGATTGGCATCCTCTCAGCACGTGGGCTCCGCTCCTCTCCCACCTCTGGGCACGTCCAATGCCCTGGATAGCCCATTCTGCTTATGGCTATTTCGCAGTTTACAGACCCATACAGGCTGGATTTCACTCTCCCAGGTCACCAGCCTGCTCTGATTTTGAGCCTGCTCTGATTTTGAACCTGCCCACTACGCCTGCACTAGATTAAATTTCAAGCATTTAATGATGCAAACATCTTGCCCATGGATGAGACTGCAGGATAACTATTCCTCAGCTGTCATTCCTAATTGTCTTCTTTTGCCTAATTCATCCCATTACTTAGAGGTTTATATCCTCACAGTGTGAAGATGAGTCTGATAGACTGGGCACCTCAGAAGACCCAAAAACATTAGCACAGATGAGCAGGAATGTCTACTGGATTTATCATCAACCTGGACTTAATGCGTTGACCAAGCAATATACTTGATAGTAGCTGGGGAAAGTCAGTCGTTGCTGCTTTTTTTCCTATAAACTTGTTTATGAAAAAATGTTTTTCATAAACCTGTAAAAATTGAAATGAAATGGGTTGTAAATTTTCTCTCTTTGCTCATTCAACCACCATTTGCAGCCCCCACCCTGGTTTATCAAGCCTAGGTGCTTTGCTAATGCAATATAAAGGTTGTCCAAGAATGCAGCATGAAAATCACTTCTTCTTGGTGACATTTCCACAAGGAGGAGGTACCAAGAGCATCTGATCTTGGACATGGGAGGCTGCAGCTCTAGTGGAAGGTGTCCCTGTCCAAGGGGCGGTGGGTTGGAACTAGGTGATCTTTAAGGTCCCTTCCAACCTAAACCATTCCATGATTGTATGATTCTGTAACCTGCAGTCACCAAGGAGAGGTACAAATTGGGTTATGGTTCTTGGAAGCAGAGAATTACAGTAAAGCCTTTTGTGTAGCTCCTTCCCAAGTAGCACTTAAAATTCATTCAAATTAGGTCAACTAGAGATCTAATTTGACAGCTGAAGATGCAAATTTGGCTGAAGAACACAAGATTTATTTTGTGCTTCTAGGAGCAACCTGTATTTAAATACCTTTTTTAATATTGTGGGGGGTGGAAATGTCTACATTTGATTTAAAGTCATGATATTATCATGTGATGTAAATTGAGAGAAACCAGCAGTGCAATGGTTAGCTTTATGAAAGTGTCAAACTCCTGAAAAGAAGCTGTTCTCTGAGCATCTGAGTATTTCAACTGACCACGGCTTGTAAATTTTAACTTGGGTTTTACCCACAGGAGCATCCTCAACAGCTGCATAGAGAACATTTCTGCAATAACCCTCTACCCCATGAGTTTAGCTCAGCAAATAACTGGTTCAAAGCTGGGAGAATGATGGGGCTTGACACAGCAGGACGGTATGCAAGTATGCAAAATGACAAAAGCTAACTGTTTTCACTTACCAATGCCTCCACGTATTTAGAACCATCATTATCATACCACTTTTTTTCATAATCATTTTCAATGTAGAACAGCTTTGGATAAGCTTATTTCCCCTCTCCCGTATTCTTCACATTTAAGAGTGCTTTAATTAGCTAATAAATAAAATTCTGTATACATAATTTAACTGAGTGCCTGTTTCACCCAGCTTGGCAAAAACCCACAAGTGCACAATAATCATCAGAACAAAAAAACCCCATCAGTCATGATTTGCCAACACAAGTAAAATGTAAACAAATGGCAAAAATATTACTATGTTTTTAACCACTGAAAAATGCATACAGCTGTAATCTATCCTTTTCAGCAAAAAGAATGCAGTTTAACAGAAAGTCTAAAGTTATAGATATGTTTATATGGCTGCTGAAAGAAGACAGCTACAGCTATAGCTATATATATATATATATGTATAAATATGTATGTATATATATAAAGTGACAATTTTTAACAGGATTTTTATTGGGAAAAGAAATTGATTGCCAACACACATTTCACTTTAAATATGTCAGGGAAGGAAAATGAATCAATCCTTCTGGATTTGAGAGACAATGCCCAAGATGTGGATAACAGGCTGATCTTAGTGTCATTCAGGGGATTTAATTAATGAGATTAATTAAACACAGAGCAGCAAAGCAAGAGCAGTCTGTAATTTGGTAGAAGAGGATCATGTTGAGTTGTTAAGGTTTCCAAAGTCCATCCCACAGGCTGCTTAGGGCCTCTGAGGCCCTTACACATGGTATTAAAAGCATTAAAATTGCAGCATCCCCTGAAATGAGAGTTAACCTATGCTGTTACAGCAATAGGGTTTTTGCTGCAAGATGTAGCATTACATGGCCACTTACAAAGTCATTGTTTCTAATGGTTTTAATTTCATGGAGTCACACAATTATAAAATGGCTTGGGTTGGAAGGGACCCTAAAGATTATCTTGTCCCAACCCACACCCCATGGGCAGGGACACTTTTCACTAGACGAGGCTGCTCAAAGTCCCATCCAGCCTGGCCTTGAACACTTTCCAGGGGTAGGGCAGCCACAGATTCTCTGTGTAACCTGTATCAGTGCCTCCTAACTTTATGTATAAAGTATTTGCATTGCTGGTTAATTTTATTGTGTAGCCTTCAATAGCTCACCTGTAAAATATCCCTCCACAACCAAAACTTGGAAAATCTGTATTTAAGACAGTGAAATACATGCAGCTGCTGTAAGAAACAGTTGAGGATTAACAATAAACTGCAAAACATACACACAGGAAAAAGAAAAGAAAAAAGAAAAAAAAGAGAAGAAATTAATTATTTAGGCTGGTGCAATGAAAGATGCCTAAATGGCAATAGAATTAAAGCAAGCCAGGGACCATTTCTGCTAAGCATCAGGAAGCGCAGCCAGACTAAAAACCTCTCTGGCTTTTTGCATATTGCCCAAGAGAGCTGGTGAAAGCCACATCAAGGAGAAGAATGTTGCAAGAGACAGCTCAGGTAGTGCTTTATAGGAAGCAATTCTGCCTTGGAAGGGGCAGGATTGATTTCAGCTCGAAAGGAAGTATGAAAAAAGAAATAGCTGGGCACCTGTATGGCTGCTGGAGACTTTAAATGGGATTCAGCAAAGGATGGTTGTTGCAGGATGGGGCTCCAGTCTGCTTCATTAGAGCATATTAATTGTGAACATATAATCAGGCAAAGATGCTCCTTCGTGTGCGAAGCTCGTTCTGCAAAACTGGGTTTTGCCCCAGTTTCCCCACGCTTGGCATATTCTCACTTTGCTCCACTGTGTCTTACTGAAATGCACGTTTTGGTTTGAGGTAAAAATTCCCGTTTCTACAAAACACCTGAGCCCTGAGGAAAAGAACAAACAAACAAACCCTCATGAAGTTGAGAACTCCAGATCTGGACACAGCCAAGCCCATGGCCCCTGCTGTAACTCTACCTGCAGAACAGTTCTGTGCCTTGTCCCTTCTCAAGGGGACAACTTTGTGGAGGAAATCCAAACCCTACGAGCTCGTGCTTGTCTGTGTTACAGGGGCTGCAAACAAGGCAGTTTGAAGCCTAGAAGTCACCCCATGAAAGACAGGATAAAAATAGTAATAAAGTAACTAAAGAGGGAGGGTAGTAACAAAAAAATAGTATTTAGGGGATTAAAAAAACCCAACAAACCACATCTTAACTATCACTTATCCAGCTTTCAGCAGACAGTGGGCATCAATGAGAGCTGAGTTTTAGGAAGAATTTTGGACAAAATCCTTTGCAAGGATGGACTCGCCCCTCCCTTCATACATCCCTGATGCACATTTACTTAGCTCAGCTCATCCTCTACTACAGAAGGTTAAACATTTGCAATACAGTCTCTGCACCCTATATGCTTATTTATGGCAATCTTAGAGAGGAAATCCCATGCTTTCCCATCGCTGCAGGGCGGACCCACCTGATTTTGGACACTTACTTAATATGAACCCCTCCAACTGAGCAGCACGTAAGAGGCTTAAATTCAGTCGGTGAAGCAGAGCATAGCGTGCCTGCCAGGAGCAACCGATCCCAAAAAGAAGCGCCTGCGGGGAGGCACAGCAGGTTTTTGTTACGGGACTGCTGTGGTGCCTCTGGAAATTTCCAGCAGGCGTTTGGGGAAAGGCCGCTCACCCCGAGGCTGGCACGGGTGACATGGTGACGAGCTCTGGGAGGGGACTCAAATTCCCAGCAGGCATGAGGCAGGAAACCAGAGGTCACCCTTCCTTTCTCTTCTTCTTGCGACAGGACTGCTATCGATCTGCCGGCGGCTGCAATACTAGGAGACAGACATACTGACTATCCACATTCGGAGCGCAGCTGCTTATCTGCCAGTTATTTATATTTAATTTGTATTTAATTTTCTGACCCTTTGTTATGCACAGAAACGTTGTTCTGCCAGTGAGCCGCAAGAGGAATGGGAAAGCGTGAACGGGAGTTTCGTAACACCCCCGGTTTGCCGTGGGTACGATGGTGTGTGTTCATCCCTTTCCAAACCTGCACCTCCATGCGCTTGAGCATCTCCTGGGCTGCTTGCTTAGGGATGCAGCTGAATGCAGGAGGCTTCGCGTAGGATCTCTGCCGATGCTGAATTTACGCATAAAGAGAGGGGGTAGGGAGGCAGAGATAGGAAAATAGAGCTGGTGCCCAGTTAGTAAAAAGCAAGGAGCGATACAAAGCAAAGGTCAGGTTCCTCCTGAGAGCAGAACAAAAGCAGCAGCGCACAGCAGGAAGCAGGAGAACGAAAAGAAGGTTAAGAGCTGCTGAAGGAGAACGGCTGACGACAAGATGGAGGGGAGAGGGACACAGAGCCACAGGGATGCGGCTGCAGCCAGGTCTGGAGAATAAAAGCCGAAGTGCTGCAGTGCTCAGCACTCTCCTGGTGTGACCTTCAACACCCGTGGGCTCAGGGGCTGCTGAGTGGGCAGTGCAGATGGTCAGGAGGGCACTGCCACCGGCTGCCAGAAAGGAGCCTGCTTGGTGTCTCAGGGCAGTGGGAGCATCACTTTTTCTTCCAAGCTGATGTAACCCTTTGTGCAGTCCAATGTACCCATTTAATGCCAGTTCGGGCAGAAGTTTTCACTGGTTTTCAATGTCCTGTCCAAGCACCCATTTAAGTATCACTTGGCATCCCTGCAGCATCTTCTAGATACTCTTTATTTCCTTCCTGGATCACTTTATTTTGTCCCTGAACAACTTCACGCACACGTGGTAGCCCACCACCTGCTTGATGGACACACGGGGTGGTTCAACAATCCAGTTTCCACCTCATCTCCCACTGACACCATCGCTTCAAGAGCAGCCCTGCAATTAGAGGGTGGCTAATTCCCAGCACGGATTCTGCTGCACCACAGCAAAACCCACTCAGAAATCACGCTAACAAGGTAGGCACCACCCAGAATTAGACCCTCTGGAGGGCATATATCACGCCCATCGCCCGGCCGGACCCAGCTGGCTGCATGTCCCGGGTGTGGGCATACAGGGCTTGGATTCGCTGTGAATACTTAAATTTCGGAGATGTTTTATTGGAAGGGGGCAGTGGAATGTGCAAAGTTTGCAAAGTGGCGCTGAGCCCGACCCTGTTACGGACAATTGTAGGTACGGCTCCTCCCTATACAACCAGGCGCTCACGCTACTAAATTAGCTTAAAATGCTAAAAAAATAACGCCAAATTCCCCCTCAGAGGGCCGTCCTTCCCGCATCCCACAGCAGATCAGCTGCGCGGCTCCCGGCCGCCGCTCCCCGCTNGTCTGGACTCGGGATGTAGGAGGGATGCTCAGGGGAAGGGATGCAGGAGGAGTAGTCGGGGAAAGAGGCGCGTGAGGGATGCAGGAGGGATGCTCGGCGTGAGAAATGCGGGAGGGACTCTCGGGGTGACGGATGCAGGACGGATACTCTGGTGAGAGGTACGGGAGGTGTGCTTGGGGTGAGGGATTCAGGAGGTATACTCGGGATGAAGGGTGTAGGAGAGGTGCTCAGGAGAAGGGGTGCAGGAGGAGTTGTCGGGAAAAGGAGTCCTGGAGGGATACTCAGGTTGAGGGATGCAGGAGAAGTGCTCAGGGTAAGAGGTACAGGAGGGGTGCTTGGGGTGATGAATGCTCGGGGTGGGGGATTCAGGAGGGATACTCAGCGAGAGGGTATAGGAAGGGTGCTCAGGGGAAGAGATGCAGGAAGGGTAGTCAGGGAAAGGGATGCTCGGAGTGAGGAATGCTGGAGGGATGCATGGAATGAGGGATGCAGATAGGCTGCTCAAGGGGAGTGCTGCAGGAGGTATGCTTGTGGAAAGTGGTGCAGGAGGGATGCTCAAAGGCAAGAATGCTTGGCAGTCAGGATACAGGAGGTTGTTCAGGGGTCGGGATGCAGGAAGGAGCTGAAAGTAAGGGCTGCTTGAGGGTCAGGATAGAGTTGGATACTCAGGGTAAGGGTAGGGATGCTTGGGAGGGAGGGATGCTTTGGGGTTGGAATGTAGCAGAGGGCTTGGAGGGAGGTATGCAGGAGAGGTGGCTGGAGTAAGAACTACTCAAAAGGTCGAGATGCAGGAAGGATGCTCAAGAGAGGGATGCTTGTAGGGAGGAGTTTGGGAGAAAGGCCCAGGTTTTGGGATTCCCAGAGAGATGCTTGGAGAGAGGGATGCTGTGTGGTCAGGATGCAGAAGGGAATGGTGGAGGAGGGGTGCTCAAGCATTTGGCTTTTTGGGAATCAGGCTATAGGGAATGCTTGGAGGGAGAAACACAGGAGCAACATTGGAAAGTGGGGGTCTGTGCGTTCCCCCAGTGCCTGCAGGGCTTTGCAAACCTGTTTACAAGGCAGCATCTTGTTATAAGAAACTGGCCAAGACAGATTCAGGTTTTCCCCAGGGAAGCTGACCTGGGGAGAGACACTGAGGGATGTCCCCATCCCATAGGGAGCCAAAAGACTGTAAAAGTGAGGATCAAATTCAGATTAGCTGAGATTCAATCCACTTTCAGTTTAGATCTGCCCTGGCTTGGACTTTGCAGGTGTTACTGAAGAATAAAAGCAGATGTTGGAATATTTGCACTGCTGTGAGGTTTTCACAGCACTTTGGGAGCTCAGCTATGCCCTGCTGCATCTGGTGGCAAGGGAATTTCTACTGCATGCCCTGCCTAGTCTGAAAGGATGCAGCTGAGCTTTTGCCTGAGGAGGAGTCTCAAAATGCCTTGAGCACCTTTGTGATGGAGTCCATAAAGTTTCCCTTCCTGCTTTCTGAATTTTCTGGTGCAAAGCCAGATATATTGGGGGCTGGCAGGAAACTGAGGTCTCAAATGGGCATCATACCCCATTTTTCCTTTCCTGAAGGCACCACCAAAAATTGGAGATCTCTGTGTCTCCAAACAGTGAAGCAGTGTCTGATAAATCCCAGGCAGCGTTGGCAGTATCCACCCTCAGTCTGGTATGCTTTGGTGAACAGGACGTGGTTTTCCCTTGGGTTATATCCAGGGTTTTAATTTCTATACAGAGACAAAAGCTGACAGAAACCTGAAGAAAGAAGAGTGATTTTAATGCTATAAATACCTTCAGGAAAACAACCAGCTTTCCGGAGTAGATGTATTTACAGTCTCCAGGGACAATGATAGAAAGGACGTTGGCCTGAAGGTCAGTGCAGGAGCTGGGCACTCCCACTGTAAAGCCTTATGGAAGTAGGGTGTCACAGCCCAGGCTGAGAGCTCTAGCTAAGCAGGAAAGCAGAAGTCTTTTGGGGAAAGAAAAGGAAGTTATCTTCAACTGGAGGATGTGAGGAGGAAAAACTGGGAAAAACTTACCTATTGCAAGCAGGACAGAGCTTTTGGGCATCCAATGCCAAATAAATTCAGAAAAATCAAAAGCAGCTGGAGTGGGTTATTTTTGTCTGGGGTTGGTGTTGGGCTTAGCCACAAAGCCTGTGGCTGGTCACTGCTGGTCTGGTGGTTAGAGCAAGCCTTGTCTCATGTGCCTTTCTCTGCTGCTGGTTTTCAAGGCAGTGGGAGAGAGGAACTTAATTCCTTGTGTCTTGCTTTTTGTATCTGTACCAGGATGGCTGATAATACACTAGTGATGGTTTTGAGATGCTTTATTGGAAAAGGATACCGGTAGGCAGTAGAGGTGTGTGTATGTGGCTGTTAACTGGAGGGGAGGAATGGAGCTGGGAGGAGGAGACTGGAGAAAGAGAGATTGAAATGCTAGAGCCTTAGGCTTTATTTGGTAGTGCACTGATCGCGTTGATATCCAGCCAAACCCTTTTTTTTATTTGATGACTGAGTGCCTAACAGCAAAAAACAGAGCAAGAGAAGAAACTGGGGGGGTCTGTGTGCACCAAAGGGGTCAAAGAAGAAGCACTGGAGGAATAAGAGAGCAGGGTAGGGTAGGTAAGATAGATGGGTTGAGGTAGGGCAGCCTTCCCAGCACTGTTGTCAGTTGGAGAGGGCTGATAGAATTGTATGACGTGGTCAAACATATTTATGGTGTTTTAGAGGAAAAAAGAACAATGAAATATGTGGTACTGCAGAAAAAAGGAAAAGGGTCCACAGTGGTCTGTGGATCTAAAACTCCAACAAATTTTAAACAAGATAGGGACTACTGTATGATAAATTTAGGCTGTTTACAAGTAGATATCTTCTGGTTGGTTACTTTGTTGAGACCTCTGAAAGAGTGTGGCCACAGGAGAGAAATTAATTGTTCCCAAGGTAGAGCCCGTGATGTACAGCAAAGCCATGCAAAATGCCAGCAGTCCAGCTGGGTGACAATGCCTTACATAAACCTTTACTCTCTGGAGAGAACAGAAAGCTACTGAGCAGGGTGGAAGGTCCTGCAGAGCATAGGGACAAGCTCCTGCTCCGAATCTGCTGCTGCCTGTGGTGAAGGACAATCTCCATCGCTGCTGTACTAAAGGGCGGTTCTGATTCTGAGGGAAGAAAAGCATTAAGAGCCTCGTCAGCCAAAAGTAATTAACTCTAGTGAGTAGGAGACACACAACACAAATGCAATCTGCTACTGGAAAGCAGTCTGGGACAGGAAGCAAGGAATATATGATCTCCTTGAAAAGAAAAGGTGAATTTAGAAAGACAGATTATAATCATATGCAAAAAATTCAGCCAGGCTTCTGTGCTGGCAATTTTTCCCTGTTATGACTGCGAATGGCTAGAGTCTCATTTCTCTTTCTAAAGGGCTATTTAACAGGATTTTTCTGCAGTTATAAGCTCTGAATTGCTGCTCAGATCTCAGAAAAATTAACCTGGTGCTATGCTCTGCCACGGCACTTTATGGGGTTCAACTCAGACAGCAGCTGAAAGCCGAGTATGGTGGAGCATCACCATTAATATATTTGCAGGTCTGGAGAGGTTTGGCTGCTGGCTCTGTCACAACCTATTCCATCTCCTTGAGCAAATGCTTTGACTGAGATATTTTTTAAGGTCCCTTCCAACCATTCTATGATTCTGTGGTCTGGATGTGCCTCAGTTTTCATATTGCTAGAACGTGAGTATCTCTTAGATGTGGTAATGATGTTCAGGCTGTGGTTTCTCCTTCTTAGCTGGATGAAGAGAGATGTACTTTGAACCAAAACAAATCCTCTTTGCCTATGAATTCATTGGATATTTGTTCCCTGCAAAAAAAGTCATTAGGACACAATTACATTGATGTTTCTGGAAAACAGACCTAGAGAGGTGACAACAGGGCTGGTCCTTGTAAGAAGCTGTATACCAAGTCACGGCAAATTTTGTAGAAATATTAGAGAACAGAGTATTTTTTATGCTCTATCAAGACACTATGTGAGCTCCCTTTTATCCTGCAGCAGCTCAGCATGCTGCAGGATTGAGCCCTAATTGCCTGGCTGCCTGGAGGATGCAGCAGGAATAGCAGTAATGTCTTGGCTGACATAAAAGAAACCATTTCAGCAGGAGTTAAGGACAATAAAAGGTGAGTCTCATTTCTGTACTTCCAGACCTCCAGGGAGTTCAGGGAAGTAGATATTTTTCTTCTTTGTAAGTAAGAAGCAAATCACTTTATGTATCACTCTCTGTTTGGATGGTGGGAATTATTTTTCCCTCTTTAGTGGTGTTCAAAGTCTCTATGATGCCATTGTAGGAAATGTGCTGAATTTATTACTAAGATTTCCTAAAGGTAAAGTACATTTTGCATCTATGTTTTCAGAGCTTTGTTAAGACCTGGGCTGTGGGAACTGGTACTACATTCTGTAAAAAGTACTAGGGAGCCTTTACTGGAAATCTGCTGCTGGCAGGGATAAAGGAATGAATTGATTTAGAAATAATTGGATAGATTTCCATTGAAATGAATCCTAATTAAAGAGAAAGAATAAGCAGAAGAGAACTGTAAGTACAGCTATGAACAGTACAGAGTATGAAGATTAGACCCAAGCAAAGCTAGAGGTGATTTTTCATCCTGAAGTTGGGTTTTGGGGGTTTTTTTTGCAGTTTACTCAGTTTGGAGAGTGACACTAAGCTGGCCAATGCTGCTCTTTGCTTAAATTTCTTTTCCCTCTCTGGTTTCTAGAGCATGGTTGGGTGTCTGTCCTTGCAGGGACCCATTTTGTGGTCAGCAGGCATCTTTGATGTCAGTAAGGCTTTTGAGATGATGCCCCACACCATCCTTGTATCAAAGACAGATGTGTGGACTGCTAATTGGGTAGGAAACAGGATGGAACTATCCTAGGACATTTCCTTTTTAATATTTTTTATGAACAATCTGGAGGAGGAGATTAAATTCACTTCATCAAATTTGTGAGTAATGCTAGAGTTGAGGAATAGTCAATATGCTCGGGGACAGGGCTGCCATGTAGGAGGGCCAGGACATGCTGTAGCTGACATGAACCTCATGGAATTCAGCAAGGACAAATGCAAAGTATTTTGGGATGGACACTTGGGATGGACTCAGCTGGGATGGACTAACCCCTTGAACACTGAAGGCTGGGGACTGACCAATAGCGGCCCCCCAGTGCCTACAAGGAGGTTACTCAGGAGATGAATCCAGGCTTTTTACAGGAGTACAAGGCAGGAGAATGAGAAAAAAACCAGACATAAATTGAAACAAGAGCTTCCAATTGGGAATGGGGAAAAACTTCCCACTATGAGCTAATTAGAACAGGAGCAGGTTGCCCAGGGTTGTTGTCTGATTTCCATCCCGGGATATTTTCTAGACCTTAATGGATAAAGCCCTGAGCAGCTGGGGTTGATTTCAGCTGTGTGCAGGGTTTGGACTAGAGACCTCCCAAGGTTCTTTTTCTCCTCATTCTGTGATTTTGCCTGTTTTGTTCCTGCCAGTCATTCACTGGGGTAGCAGAACAGTTTTGCTGTTTCATGGTTTTTATTCTTTTTCCCTGCAAAGCTCATATTGTGTACTCTCTGTTTTATGTGAGCTACAAAACAGATGGGAACCTCAATGTGACTCTTCAGTTTAATAATTAACTCTTTGACTTTCTACCTCATCCTTGTGTGCTCCAGGAACTCGGTTCTGTTCACAAGCAGGAATGAGCCAATCCTCCCAGCTCTTCAATGTGTTGTTAATGCTGGTGAGGAAGAAGTGCAGGAAGGTTGTTCTACTTCAGGGATGCTCATTATAGAAGCCTGATTGTCTGAATATTTAGTCTCTTTATTTCAGTATTAAACAGAGGAGAACTAGGGACCAGATCTCCAAGGCAGCACTCAGCTGCCCGACAATGAACTGTCCTTCCCTCTCCTGCAGTTCCCTGGGTTATTTATGACACACTTCTAATTTCTACAACAAATGAGCCAGTGATCTCACAGACAACACTCCAAATCACTTTACTCCTCCACTGAAAACCCTGATTCACTCTCCAGGGAGGTCCTAGGGGAAAAAAAAAGTTAATATTAGATACTTAAACTAATATTGCTCTGAAAGCATCTAGAGCTGTGTTTGTCTTGAATTAACCATCTTAATTCTTAGTCTTTGACATGTGAATGATCTTTTAGTGTAGAATTCTTTTTAGTATTGTTTTAAGACTATAATATTTGTTATTGCATATTACAAAGCCACTTGAATTTTGCTTTAATGTAGTTCTAAGACTGCAATATTTACCCTGGCTAGCATCCTCCATCCTGGCCTTGTCTGGGCCACACCCCAGGAGCAGTTTGGTCTACCCTGAGACCCAGCACAACCATGGGCTTGTTTGTCCCCTCTTGCTGACACCAGGGTGGTTGGAGAGGTGCAGGTGGGGCTGTATTACCTAAAGTTCAGCCTTGTCCTGTAAAGCCCTTCTTTGCTGAGGAGAGCATGGACCCTTCACCACAAGGTCAACTCAGGTGGTTCTCCGTGTGTGTCTTCAGGGTCCTAATGTCAATATAAGTCATTATGATGTTTCCTGCTGCAGAAGATGGTCCTTTGGGACTCATTTGCCCTATTGACTGTGGAGGGAGTTTGTTTTAGCCTTGTCTTACTACTCTGTGTCAGAGGAGACCTGGTTGCACTCCAGGCAGCAACACTGGGGAAACCCATCCTCATGTCCCTTTCTGTGATCAGCCTGAGGAAGAACCACGCCCTTTCAGGAGCTGCAAATTTATCTCAAAATTCAGATGAAATTAGACTCTTTGCATGAAAACTTTGGGTGAAGTTTGACAAGGCTAAAGTAGCTAAAAGCACAGTCATAGCAGGACAGTAGTGGGCAGCCATCACCCCTGAGAGGGACAGTGAGAGCACCCAACACCACATACACCAGGGGACTGTGGTGATTTATGGGGTTAGGTCTAAATGAACTGTAGCCATTTTTTGACCGTCCTGCCTGTGTGGTGTTTCCAAAACACTGTGCCAGGCTCAGCATGGATTGCTCCAGGGAAGTAACGGTGAGACATAACCAGTGAGCACTGTAGATCCTCCTATCTCCTCCTTGTCCCTTATCTATCTGCCAGATGACCGGGGTGTCTGAGCCCAGGCTGGGAAGCTGCAGAGAGGAGCTGAAAGGGATACCAGCCTGACTGCAGGTGTGTGCCAGTTTGTGTATGGCCAAGGTGACCACTGAGCTACAGCAAGGACAAATGCTTCTCCTGATTTTGGACTGTCTGCAAGCCCCATCTGCTCTCCAGGTTGACTTTTAGCCTTGCTGACACCGTGGTACTTTCTCTTTGAGGTGAAAAGACATTATCTGTGGGATTTTGTCTTCTCCTCTTATCTTGTCCTCATTTGCCACTGGTTTAATGCAAGGCTGGTCCCTCAGGAGTCCTGCTTATGTCTTCTATCCTGGGAAAACAGCATGATAAGAGAGCATTGGCTCTGCCATAGCTTGTTGCAGGGAAGGCAGCAGTAATGCTTGATGGGGAAAAATAAATCCAGCACATGAGCAGAGGAATGTATGAGTCAGCAGGCAGGGGCCAGAAAGGGCAAAGTGGTTCCTGGAGAGCCATTGCAATGTAGCCTGTGGTCATTGCTGGATTGAAGGTGGATATATATGTGTATATATATTTGTCAATAATGGTTTTTTTCATCCTGTGAGATTGTGGGGAAGCAATGATGGGAAGAGGTGATGTTTGATGAAGTGGGAAGGCTTCCCAACCAAGCAACTGTGAGTCAGAGCTTGATGTTTGTGTCTGGCATGGGTTTTACTTCTCCACCCTCAAGCAGCTGTCTACCAGGAGAAAAGATACTCTCTGGCTCAGACACAGGCTTACTCCAGGGATGGTATGGTCCTTGGATGGCATCTGCTGAGGTCTCTTCTGGATGTCGTCTGTGAAAACCATACTTGGGGTGCATGTCACCTGCATGTATATTCTTCATTAATGTAACCCTGTCCACTTGAAAAACTTCAAATGCTTCCCAAGTGCTAATGAAGGATCTTTCAACCAACCCCGCTCGGAACTGGTGCATGTTGTTCTCATTTCACAGATTAGGGAGCTCAGGAACAGAAAGGTGGTGATTAATATTCTGGTCAGATACACGAGCATGGCTCATTTCAGGCTATAGGCAGGAAGGGACCTTCTCCAAATGTGTATTTGTGCAGCCCATTGCTCTGAGGGGACCTGCTGTGGATGAGCCTTTATGGTCCCTGTAATGTATTACAAGAAATCCTGGCTGTCTAGTTTTATCACTGTATAATGGTTTGGGTTTGGTTGTTGTTTTTTGGTTTTTTGTGCAGTAGTGCATCCAACACCTGGTTACAAATGTTATTCTGAGCTTTTCTTTGGGAATTCCTTGTTTTTTAAAAAAACTCTTCTGGAATGCTTTATTGCTGGTGAATTCAGGCTGTGACAAATGGGGAACTTTGCCTGACTCTGCAGTTTCTCTCCCTGCTCACTCTGGTCCCGCATACAAATGCGGCAGGTCCCTGGGGAGCAGCCAAGACTGCACCACTCAGATGGAGTGGCTGACAGCACAGTGTAAATGTTGAACAAACACCCCTGGTATTGCATAGAGAGGCTGCAATCCCAGCTCTGCTTGCCAGGGTTTTTCTCTCCTTCCCTGAATGTGAAGACCATCATCAGGACCATCTTTGCCTCTTGAGGACACCTGTGCCAGCAGACACCAGTGTAAGACCTTGGCTCCCTTAATTCCCCACTTGTCCCATCTGTGGGTCTGTAGTTGGTTGTTTGCAAGACAGAAATGCTCAAATGTGTGATTAACTGGAAGAAGTTCTGTATCTTTGTGTATTCTTTCAGTTTGGGGGCTTTAGTCTCAGTCAAACATCACCAGAGTGGAAACTTTTCTGAATGCTACATGAAAAGCCCACTCTCCTTCAGAGTGGTTCCAGATAGCTCTGCTTTTTTTGACCTACCTTTCCCCAACCTGGGCTTGAAGGCTCGGCAGACCCGCCTTGAACTAACCTGCTGCTCTGTCCCTCTCTTTCAGGAGGAGTGAGCAGAGATGGATAAGATACTAGAAGCTGTGGTGATGTCCTCTTACCCCAACAACGTGAAGCAAGGGCTTGTGAGGCGTGTCATCGAGGCGGCGAAGCAGCCCATGGACAGCGAGCAGTGCTGGTCCATGCTGGAGCTGTCCACCAAGCTTTATCTCACTGGGGACACCAAGTACAAAAGAGAGATTGGGAAAGAGGTTTTGGAGGTCTACGGCCACTATCACCCAGAGGAATTTGAGGAGTTCTTCAACGTGCGCTTCCTGCTGAGTCTCCTCCAGGAAGGCTATGGACCTCTGGGGAAGAGAAGCCATTATGTACTTGATTATATCCAGTTAGGACTGCAGTTTGTCCTGGAAAGCCCATCAGCAAACAGCATCTTCAGCTTACTGAGGATCGAGGTGCTCCGGAAAGTCTGTGAGAGACCCAGCCCCAAGCAGTGTGCGAAGATCAGCAAACTCTTAACGCAGCATCCTCAGTGCATTCCCACGGGAAAACACCAGCTCTTGTTCTGTCAGCAGCTGATCCGGTGCATCGGGCAGTTCCAGTGCGTCTCTGAGGGGGAAGAGGAGATCATGGAGTTTTTGGAGCAGGTGAACAAAGTGAGTGGTCTGCTGCAGAGGATCTGGAGGACTCAAACCTCGGCCATCCTGCCCTCTTTGAAAGAACTGTTCACTATCATTTCTTCCACAGGTAATTAAAAAATAGTCATAAAAAAGGCTAGGAATGTAAATGTTGGCTCTGATGAAGTCAAACTCAATTAGTTTGTCATCTTGCAGGGTTTTAATCCACTACAGAAATGCAGCCACAGATGAAATATAATAGACAAGCATCTCTAAAAGTTACTAGGGCTGTGAGCTGGGAAAACAATATGCCCCTGAAACCACAGAGAGTCTGCAGACAGGAGCTGTTAACAGCGTTGGAACATTTGCAGCACAAGTTTGTGTGTTCAGCACTTTCCAGCATCAGCTAGGCTTAAGGGAAAGCATCTTATCTGCAGCTTGTTAGAGTGGAACTTGAGAGCTTTTAGAAATGCCACTGTCTTATGGCTGGCTGGTGGTGCCCCACAGCCTGCTTCCTACGAGAGACTAGGGATGAAGCTAAGCAGTTGTTTCTCACTGACCTAGGGGTACGGAGCCCTACTGACTGTCTGGAGGGCAGGTGCATCTTAAGGTGAGACAGATGATATTTATCCAACTTCTGCAGCCTTTAGGTTATTGTGGAGGGTTTCAGAAGGTTTTTGGAGGTACCAGTGCCATGAAAGGCTGGTGAGCTCCTGCTTTAGCTATTCCTAAGCCCACAGGAGATGGGTTTTTCAGTATAACAGCCTCATCCTTTGGAAGGAGGCCCATTTTGAGGCAAGAAAAATTGCAGTGGCATCCTTTTGCAATTATTTGCAGTACTTAGTAAAAAGAGAGCAAGCAGAGGAAATTTGGTACCTGAGTTTGGCCAAACAGGTTGCCATGCCTGTGATCTCTTCCTCCCTTGGGGCTACGTATGGCTTCAGGGTACAGCCATCTGCTAAGATCCAGATTCATTACGTGCTGCACTGGGATTTGGGGAATTAGTCTCCTAGCACAGCCAGTGGTGGACTCTACACTGCTCATTGGCAGCAGCTCAGTATCCACTCCATGACGTGTGGATGTGGCACTTAGGGATGTGGTTTAGTGGTGGACTTGGCGGTGCTGGGTTAGGGGTTGGAATCGATCTTAGAAGGCTTTTCCAACCTAAACAATTCTATGATTCTATTTATGTGGGCAGAAATGATTTGGTTTTTAGGACAAGAAATGACCTTGTATGCCTGGTTTTCTTGTTGACTAACATCTTCCTTGCTGGGGCTCATCCATGTCTTGCAGAGGAGCAGGAAGCGCCGTCCAATGCCTTGGCCAGCGTGGTTCAGTTTGTCCCTCTGGAGCTCATGGATGGCGTCATAAGAAACCTAACCAATGATGACAGCATCACTGATGTGCAAATGATGATGGCCATTGGCAGGTAGGAGAGGCTGCATTAGTGAGTGTCATAACTCAGTTGGGAGAAATGATCTGTGTGGTTTTGTCCCAGGCAGCTTGGCTGGTGCTGCCTGGTGAGGAGTGTGTAGGGAAAAAGAAAATTTCTGTATCATTTCTTCTAGCCCTGAGGTCCTAGAGAAGTAGAATAAAGAGTGGTTGTTGCTATGATTATGACTTATTATATTTGTTCGGTTTAATTTGGTTTCTTTTCTTAGAAATAAATAGTATTATGGGATGTCCAACACCGGCTATCTTGAAGGGGGTCGATTTTTTTTCCCCCTGAAGCTGTTGAGGACTTTTCTTCCCAGAAAATCTCCTTTTCAGGATTTCATGATGATCTCTGTCTCCCTTCAGAAGGACATCATCTTAAGCTACCAGTCACAGCTAAAGACTTATGTGGGGGAGGTAGACCCAACTGTTTCTAGGTCCCACCTTGGCTTTTGTCAGGTGGGTGTGCTGCAGCGGGACAGACAGAGTCAGTGGAGACCTTGTCAAAGCATGATGAAGAGTAGTGGGTGAAATGCTACCTGAGTTGGACATGCCAGACCTGGTCTTTGCAGCACCAGTGTCCTCTGGCATCCCCAGATCTCCTTTGCACCCTTATGCCCAAGTCCTACAGCTCTTCTGTGCTACAGTGCCTTGCTCTGCACTTACTTAGGGGTATCTTCAATGATCTTAAGGGTATTTTCCAGCCTAAATCATTCCATGATTCTGTCTTTAACCCATGCTTTCCTTGGAGGTCTCCATTTGAATAGATGATATTCACATGCAGTGGTGTGTGCACTTAACACAAGTGAGCTGCTGTGACTTGATCCCACTGGGAGCATCTTTTTTTCCTCTTCTTATTACAGGATTTGCATGTCCCTCCCAATAAAGTCACATGACAGAAACATGTTATTCCTGATGGGAATTTTATGTATGCAGAAAGGGGCTACTTCTCTTTGGCTTGCTGGGGAAGGTCATGGTTTTCCCAGAGTCCAGAGCAACCCAAGACAAAATATTAAGTAATCAGTTCAGTTCCTAACCCTCTTCTCCATCTTTTCCTCCTTCTGGATACCTACTGCTGCAAGCTCCAGATGATGAATCTTCTAAGATTGCCAGTGTCTAAATATAGAGGTTGCCAAATCAATTGCATCATTCCTTAAAACATTCTTTGTCACACGGGAAGACGAGTAAATAATTAGTCAGAGCCTGCAAAAGGTAATTAAGATCACTTAGGAGAAATGTTGAAGTTTTGGCAGCGTGTTTATGGCAGATGGGTGCTCCAAAAACAGCGTGACCACAGGCTGTTTGGTGTGTGTGCTCCATGCCTAGAAAATCAAAGGAAAATGGACATATTGAAGAATCTTTCAGCTTAGTATCCCTGACAAACTGGTTGCATGCAGAAGTGTCTTCTTCCGAAGTTTGGGTTTGGGAGTAGCAGGGGAATAAACTGGATTTAGGGTGGAGCTTCTGGTCAAGCATGTAAAGAACAAATAGTGGTAAAAAAAAGCAAGGCTGTCACCTGCTGGCGTAAGTGTACACCACAATCTCTTTTACAGAGTTTGTCTGTTTTTAGATAAATTCTATTATTGTGCATCTGTGACATCAGAGGTACTCGCAGATTTGGGTTTTACTTTTTTTTTTCCTGGAGGTGTATCTGTTCCAAAGAGCCCAGGTCCAGATGCAGAAGGCACCTGATGTCACACAGCTATGCAGGCACTAGCTGACTCTGGAGAGCAGGGTCTAGGCTTCTAAAAGTTTAGCATACCAAATCAATGACTCCTTTGTCAAATTAGGGTCATCACTACTAAAATATTTGTGGATCTTACAATGTGGAAAGTGCAATGTGAATTTAAAATGTAATTTCTTCCTACTCTAGTAACACGGGCAGCACTGTAATTTAGCCACCAGTGCTGGCAAAATATAGCTTCAAGCAAATAAGGTTATTTTACACCTGTTTAAAGAAGACAGGGAGAAAAAGGACCTTTGAATCTCTGGATCCATCTCTCTGCTTTATAGCATTGACATTACAGACCCCTTTCATGAATGTTCAACTCTGTTCCTCAAAGCAGGACAGTGCTCCCACTGCTGTTCTTTCACAGCTCTTGCACCACCAACTGGGTTGCTTTAGTGGGTCGAATCTCTCTTCTAACAGCCAGTCTGTGTGTATTTCTGGCCATCGTACAGTTCATTTGATCTTATGCCAACAGAAATAGCTGAAATATTTTTTGCCTCCCTGGTGTTTATTCCTTCAATATGTGCAGGAAGAGCAGTCCCTTCCCATCTCTGCTTTCTCATGGCTGTGCTAAACAGGCCAGGTTATTTTAAGCTTTTCTTGCAGGAAGTGTTCTTCATTTCTCTCTCCACCTGAGCAGGTTTCTTCAACACAGTTCATTGGTCTTGGGCACAGATGGTGGTGTTTGTGCACCATGTTCATCATGGCAGCCTGACCACAGCCTGAGGTGTCATAGTTTTGCTACAGAGAACACACTTCCCTCTGCACCACAGCACGGTGCTGGTCTTTTCCATGGCTGCTCTTTCACTGGGAGCTTGTAGTCACCTGGTGTCTGCCTGGGTGTCTTCAAGCAGATGAGTTACTCTAATGTAGCCTCCATTTCTAGTGCCTTGCATGCATTTTGAATCAATACATTTCCTTCCAGGTCTACATTTCTAATCCTCAGGGTCTCCCTTGTGACTCCTCGATCTTCCTCTTGTGTTGATGATGCCTGACAGCTGTGCATCTTCACAAATTTCCCAGCCCTGTTCAGGATATTTGTGCCAACATCACTAGATCCTGGAAACGTTGCTTGTAGCCTCCTTTCAGAGAGCCAGTCAGATACGATCTACTTCTGTCCTTAAACTAGAAATTCCAATGTCCTGACAAACCTGACTTTGGCACCTGTGATGACCCTCTGTGGCACTCTCCTATCCCTTCTTCCCACTCATTGCCTGTTTTCATTGTAGGAACCACCTTCTCACATAAAGCACCATGGAAAAGTTAGAGTCATTATAACTCACCAGAGTTGAATTTTACATGATGGAGATCACCAACTCCTCTTGTTTGGAGTCCATGAGCACTTTGTATTTTGCTTTTGTATCAGCTGTCATTGCTCTAGTTTTTGTTCTCAAATCTTTTTCCTGCGTCCTTTTGTCAGCCTGATCAATTCCTTCCTCTTGCTGAAAATGGAGTCAGTGCATGTGTTTAGTTTGGAAGTGACATCTAGAAGCCCTATTTTACCTTTAATCTCCATCAGATTCATCACATACAGTGATTGCATGGTTCTCCTTGTTCTCCTCTGGTGCATATGTCTGTGGAAGCTTCTCTGGCATTTGCTTTATCATCCAGCTTGGCTTGACTTTTATTATTTTTCAACATCCCAACATATTCTGCTTTTGAAGGTTTTTTTACTGGCTAGACTTTAATTTTTCCAGTTAGCTAATTCCTGCTCTTTGCCTTGTGGTGGTTAAGTATCTGTCTTCCCTTCTTATATTTTGCATGAGATACAAATTGATAAGCAAAAGGAACTAAGTGGGTAAGGTAACTGGGCTGAGGTGTAGCCTGAAGGCCTGGGATGTCTTCAAATCAAAGGTACTGAAATGGTCAGCAAAGTTTGATACCTGGAGATCCCAAGTCTTAATTACTGCCCGGTTGTTTAACATCAAATTTAAACAGAAGCAATGTGTCATCATTTAGTCTGAGGTTATTGTTGTATGAGAGACTTCTGTAAAGCACTTATTTCTTGCAGAAACTTGATGACATGCTGGTTGAGTGGCTAGAGATGAAATTTTTTACCTGTGACATTCAGGAATAACTAGTTTCTGTTAGGGTTTCCAGGTTGAGGGTTTTTTAATATGTTTTTGGAAATCAATGTTTCCCACAGAGAACTGAAAGATATGAATCAGAGTGGTTTTTTCCTTACCAGTAACAATGCAGAGATCAAACCAGTGTCATTTGTTTTCTAATGGTGACAATGCAGAGACCTCACTCAGACCCTCATGTGAGTGGTATATAGAGCACTGCACCAGCGTTAAAAGCTTCAACTCGACTGAAGTTCGTAGGAAAAATCCCCACTTTACTCTATGGACTTGGGTCTGATCCTCTGATGAACCACAGCATGATGGTGACATTGGGGTATTTCCACTTCAGGCTCTGTTGTGCTTTGAATAACATGTGAAATGCCTTATGAAGAGCCTGTCTCATCCCAGTGACTGGCACCAGTTTGGAGGAGGTTTGACCCAGAGTGGAGCTTGGCTTTTACATTATGTGCATTAATTTTATTTAAGAATTTGTGTATCATTTCAGGATGATTGACTGGGTGTCCTGGCCCCTGGGAAAGAACATAGACAAGTGGATCATTGCTCTGCTGAAGGGTTTGGCTGCAGTGAAAAAGTTCAGCATCTTGATCGAAGTCACTCTTTCGAAAATAGAAAAGGTCAGTCAGATCTTTTAAATGTGAATGTGAACCACAGAAATACCATCTCACACCTGAAATACCACCTTGCCTTTCAAATGATGAGATGTGACTTGAGATTTATAGAGAAGAAAGAGTTTGGTGTCCCAAGGGATACTGGTTTTGCAGCTAGGAATGATATTCCTTAGAACAACCTGGGGTTCTTCAGGTTGTGGTCTGCAGAGGTACTGATATCTTAAAGATTATGAAACGAAGTAGCCAAGGATTTTCAAGCCAATTGAACACTCTCCTTCCCAAACTATGAAGCTCTTGTGAAACTTGCTTTTGGAAATGTGACGTGCTCTGCTTTGACTGTGCCTGGGTCATTGCTGGCTGGCACAGGCAAAATACATGTCAGTGAGCATATTAACAGCCTACACTGTCACAGATCAGTTTTAAAGCCTGTTCCCTGGCTTAGTTCTTTTATTAGTGTAGATAAACCCCCCGCTGCCCTTGCCATCACCTGTTTCAGCAGCGAGTACTAGCTCTCTCTGAAAACTGTGTGATCAAGCACTGAAACTGGTCACTACTTCAAAAACTTTTTCCATGCTGTGGACCTGCTTTTCCCTCCTTTGAATAATGGGGATAACACCTGGCTGAGCTGCCAGAAGTCACCATAGAAATTACTAAAGCTATGTTCTTAGGGACATGGTTTAGCAGGGGGTTGGCAGTGCTGGGTTAACAGTTGGGCTTAATGATTTTAGAGCTATTTTCCAACCTAAACGATATTGTGATTCTATAATTATCAGTATTGGAACATTATCAATAACTGTGTTTGTCCTTGTGATCTCTCAAGTGCATTGAGAAGTGGGACAGTAGTCAAGCATCTCTGGCTTTTCTTTAGCTTTCCTTTCATTGTTAATGCATAGGAAAGGGACACAGCCCATAAAATAACATGAGATTTTTGGAAACCCTCAGAAGTACAGTCTGAGAGCAGTAGAGGGTATGCAAGTATTTTTTGTAAAGTAGAATAAATATCATTACGTAGCCTTTGAAAAAGATATTTGCTTTTTATCTCTTGGTCTGAAAGGTTAGTGATAAAGTTCCAAATACCTGAATAAAATAGAAGAGGCTCATTTTAGAAAATATAGCATTCTTCTGTGCTTGTGTAGCTTTTTCATGAGGAGATATGGAGATGCAGCACTGTCATAGAGGCATTACACAAGCCTGAAAGGGTGAGTATAACCCCCACAGTATTTTTAGGATGCCTTGAGCCAGTGCTCTGGACAGGAGATTACTCTGGAGACCTCGTTACAGGCTGCTTGCTTCAACATCCAGCAAGGAGTAGGAAGAGACCAGCAGCCATGGTAGATGCCCAGTGCCCCTGTTTCCTGCTGTTCCCTTCTCCTGCTGGTTGCAGTGCCATCCTGCCTTCTAATTTGATTTTTTTTTTTCTCCTCCACCAGGTCTTCTCCAAGTTGCTGTACCCCATCGTGAGGGAGGGGGCTTTGTCTGTCCTGCAGTACATGCTGCTGAGCTTCCAGCACTCCCACGAGGCATTTCACTTGGTAAGGCTGTCTCTGGCACTTGGATGAGGGCATTTTTCTGAGTCTAACCCTGCTGTGGGGCAGCACGGTTAGGAGGGGACCTAAGGTGGGGCAGGATGTTGCCACTGTGGCTTTGGGAGTGCATTAGGTGGAGCCTTTGCATGGAGAACATCTCAGAGGGCCCTCGCTGTGGAGGGCAGCGAATGCATTATTAAACAGCCCTTGCTTTTCCTAAGCAGGTGCCTCACTGTCTGTTGGACTTAGTGGTCCCCATCCCACGTGTGACTTTAAATTATCACCAACACGAGGCACCCATTTCTTTCAGTGGTGGGCCATCTTTGGAAGGTTTGTACAGCATCGATGCAACAAGACCAGAAGACTGGATCAAAATACTTCACTACATAAATTCTCTGTTAAAAGCAAAAACAGCTTTTGGCAACATTTCAATATCCACTTTGCATTTCCACAGTGATATTTTATAATTTGTTTTGCTGTTGGCACTAAGGCACGGCTCTGCTTCCTGCTGGTGTTGCCTCTGGAATGCTGAATTCAAAAAGTGAAGGCTGAAGGCAAAAGCTGAAGGCAAAAGCATGCTTGTAGTGATTGAACTGATAAAAGCAGTGATGAAAAATTACTCCTATTAATGTTTGATTTTATACTTTCTCGTTAAAGCCCTTACATTTGGCTTTTCACCTAAAGTTCACAGAATAAACAGATAAAGCTGGAAAAAAGCAAAGCTAGCCAACATTTTCAACTGATGCCTTTTCATTCCTCAGCTGGAGATACTTTAAAGGAACCTGAATTTCTTGAGAAACTCTTTGGTTTCTAAAAATAGTCATTCCAATGTGTTGTCTTCAGTTGGACATCAAATTTTGAAACACTCCAAAAGCTGTCAGTTGCTCTTGCCTTGAAGTATCCATCTGTAGCCCATAAGCATAAATTTCCTCCTTTATTTAAAAAACCCAAAAACCAACAGGGCAAAACCATGTCTTTTTGTATTTGCCCTGGCACTTTGGAAGGGTTTTGAGAATTGTTCCCATCACAGCTTGGCAAAATTCTGATGTATAAAAAGGTGCTGCAATTGATTTGCTTCCCCAACAAACCTTTCCTGTTGAAAAGTAAATAGTTAAAATCTCCAACATTTTGAAGTGAAAGAAAAAGAGCAGAGGAAGACCAAGGGAGGAAGAGAGGACAAGGAAATGGCTGGACTGGGGTCCTGATACTTTACACCAGGATTATTCTGGGCTAAAAATAACTTAAAATATAAATATGAAAAAGGTTGTGTAAGTGCCTGGGTCACTCTAGCACATCTGCAGGGTTGGAAATAAGTTATTAATTCTCTGTGCAGCTGCAGGGTCAGCAGAGGGTGCCCGTGAGCAATGGATCGCTTGCATTTCTATCTGCTTGTGCATTTTTACATTTTCAAGATGAAAGCAAAATAAAGAATGTGCTGCTTACATGCCTGTTGCCACCCATCTGACCATACCAATTCCAGTTCAGTGTATTCAGTACAAAATAACATAGAGCACAGCAGACATTTCTTTTAGGCTAATCCCATCTACCTTGCAGGTTGGAATCCCTGCACTTGGCAGTCAACAAGTCCTTTCTACCATGGGTGTGGGATTTAGGGGAGGCTAAAGAATGGCAATTGCAGCTCAGCAAAGCAGCAGCACAAACCTGCAGGTGTCATGCAACATGAAACCCTCTAAGGTTGCCAAAATCAACAGAAGAGTTGCTGTTGAGTTCAAAGGGTGAAGGATGAAGTCTAGAATGGCACTGAAGTCAACTCATGTTCACTCTTTTCTGTCTGCAGGTGAATTTCATTTCCCTAAATGTATTAAAATTCTGTGAATGATTTGGAGTGATTTTTGTAGTGAATTTTTTTTCCAGCTACTCCCTCACATCCCCAGGCTGGTGGCCTCTTTGAAGAAGGAGGACTCCAATTCTGCAACCAGCTCCCTGGAGCAGCTGGCTGAGCTCATCCACTGCATGTTCTTCCGCTTCTCAGGATTCCCAGACCTCTACGAACCAGTCCTAGAAGCAGTTAAAGTAAGTCATGCCCTTCTCAGTCATTTTACTGCTTCCCATATGGAAATGGCATCTTTGTCAGTAGCCTGGAATAGAGGGACTGTCCCACTGGTGGGGATGTCCTAGCCTCAACACCTCAAATGGTGGTAGAAGAAAGAGGATTAAAATTCTGAGTCTGAGCCCTGTGTAGGCAGGTTGAGGGAAGATGCTTCTCTAATGGTGGGCCTGCAGAAGTCCTGATGATGCCTGTAGGTTTTAGCTATAACATTGTTCTCAAATGCCTCTAAAGGGTTAATACAAACAGGTAAACTTTTCCATGCATGGAGGCAGGTTCATGTGAAGAGCAGGCAAAATGAGTTGTGCGAATGCTTCTAGCAGAGGAGTTTTGCAGTTGCCCATTACTAATTCTTCATAGGAAAAAATCAGTCACTGGTTCATTGAATATCCTGAGTTGGAAGGGACCCACAATGATCATTGAGTTCAACTCCTGACCCTGCACAGGACAACCCCAAGAATCACACCATGGGCCTGAGAGCATTGCTCAAATGCTTCTTGGCTTGGTGCCATGACAACTTCCCTGGGAAACCTGTTCCAGTGTCCAGCCACCCTGGTGCTGGACGCTTTTCCTAATATCCAACTCCCTANAAAATATAAATATGAAAAAGGTTGTGTAAGTGCCTGGGTCACTCTAGCACATCTGCAGGGTTGGAAATAAGTTATTAATTCTCTGTGCAGCTGCAGGGTCAGCAGAGGGTGCCCGTGAGCAATGGATTGCTTGCATTTCTATCTGCTTGTGCATTTTTACATTTTCAAGATGAAAGCAAAATAAAGAATGTGCTGCTTACATGCCTGTTGCCACCCATCTGACCATACCAATTCCAGTTCAGTGTATTCAGTACAAAATAACATAGAGCACAGCAGACATTTCTTTTAGGCTAATCCCATCTACCTTGCAGGTTGGAATCCCTGCACTTGGCAGTCAACAAGTCCTTTCTACCATGGGTGTGGGATTTAGGGGAGGCTAAAGAATGGCAATTGCAGCTCAGCAAAGCAGCAGCACAAACCTGCAGGTGTCATGCAACATGAAACCCTCTAAGGTTGCCAAAATCAACAGAAGAGTTGCTGTTGAGTTCAAAGGGTGAAGGATGAAGTCTAGAATGGCACTGAAGTCAACTCATGTTCACTCTTTTCTGTCTGCAGGTGAATTTCATTTCCCTAAATGTATTAAAATTCTGTGAATGATTTGGAGTGATTTTTGTAGTGAATTTTTTTTCCAGCTACTCCCTCACATCCCCAGGCTGGTGGCCTCTTTGAAGAAGGAGGACTCCAATTCTGCAACCAGCTCCCTGGAGCAGCTGGCTGAGCTCATCCACTGCATGTTCTTCCGCTTCTCAGGATTCCCAGACCTCTACGAACCAGTCCTAGAAGCAGTTAAAGTAAGTCATGCCCTTCTCAGTCATTTTACTGCTTCCCATATGGAAATGGCATCTTTGTCAGCAGCCTGGAATAGAGGGACTGTCCCACTGGTGGGGATGTCCTAGCCTCAACACCTCAAATGGTGGTAGAAGAAAGAGGATTAAAATTCTGAGTCTGAGCCCTGTGTAGGCAGGTTGAGGGAAGATGCTTCTCTAATGGTGGGCCTGCAGAAGTCCTGATGATGCCTGTAGGTTTTAGCTATAACATTGTTCTCAAATGCCTCTAAAGGGTTAATACAAACAGGTAAACTTTTCCATGCATGGAGGCAGGTTCATGTGAAGAGCAGGCAAAATGAGTTGTGCGAATGCTTCTAGCAGAGGAGTTTTGCAGTTGCCCATTACTAATTCTTCATAGGAAAAAATCAGTCACTGGTTCATTGAATATCCTGAGTTGGAAGGGANGGCAAAATGAGTTGTGCGAATGCTTCTAGCAGAGGAGTTTTGCAGTTGCCCATTACTAATTCTTCATAGGAAAAAATCAGTCACTGGTTCATTGAATATCCTGAGTTGGAAGGGACCCACAATGATCATTGAGTTCAACTCCTGACCCTGCACAGGACAACCCCAAGAATCACACCATGGGCCTGAGAGCATTGCTCAAATGCTTCTTGGCTTGGTGCCATGACAACTTCCCTGGGAAACCTGTTCCAGTGTCCAGCCACCCTGGTGCTGGACGCTTTTCCTAATATCCAACTCCCTAATATACTAATATATTTGCTCCAACTCCCTAATATAACTTTCCTAATATACACCTCCCCTGACACAGCTTCATGCTGTTTTCTTGTGCCCTGTCATTGGTCACCAGAGAGAAGAGACTAGTGCCTGTCCCTCAGCTTCCCCTTGTGAGGACAGACAATGATTTGTAACACAGATCTCTCTTTCCAAGGCTCTCCCAATTCCAAATGAGGACCGGATTAAACATCTCTTGGGACAAAATGCCTGGACCTCCCAGAAGAATGAGCTGGCCTGCTTCTACCCACGCCTGGCATCTAAATCAGAGACGGGAAAGATTGGGTTAATTAACTTGGGAAACACCTGCTACATGAACAGCATCATACAGTCTCTTTTCATGGCTTCAGAGTGAGTTTTTCCTCCTTGCTCCTGTTCAAGACTGCTCCAGGGGTTGCTCGTCACTCCAGCCTTGCGTGTCCCACACTGATTTTCCATCTCACAGATTGCATCTCTGCTTTTCTTTCGCAGCTTTCGGCATTCAGTGTTGAATTTAACTGAGGGCAACTCCCAGCCCCTGATGACAAAGCTCCAGTGGCTCTTTGCATTTTTGGAGCACAGTCAGGTAATTATTTCATGTTCTAGTTATTTGTTTGCACTGTCGGCTGCGGAAAGGCTCGTCTCCAAGTTGCTTCCTGCCGGCTCCAATGTGCTGATAAGAAGCTGTGGATCTCAGTGGGTTTTTGTAATGGGACAAATTTTGTTTATGTGAAGGAGGCTAATTTTGGGAGAGGAGGAGGGAAACTCCTATCACCCATGAAAGTGAGCAAGTGGGCTATGTTCACACCAGGGTGCCCGTCTTTAACTTGTGGTCTTCTTGGTTTGGGCTGATGTAATAACGAATAGTTTTGACAACAAAGTCCATTAGGTAATAGTTTACATCTGTGGTCAGCTGAGAAGCCTGTTGTTGGTGTGAAGCAGAAGTTTTGTTTCTTGCTGTGCAGCGAGGGAGAAGACTGGAGCAGCTCTCTTGTCCCACTGCTCCCCAGCAAAACACTAGCAAACAATGAAAATTGCCTTAAAAGTGAGTTTGTTAAAAGAATAATAACAAAACCCCTTAGATTCCAGATGCTTTGAATCCTCTGTATGTGAGAGAAAGTAAAATACAAATAACACCCTTAAGCTAATTGTAGATATTTCCATGACAAGCATGAAATTTAATGGAGTGACTCCTGGAGATACAGCTAGGTCATATCTAATTCCTCACTTGAAAATGTATCCTTCTGTCCCTAGAAAGACAAGATTTTGGAAAGCCAGTGAATTTTCCCTTGCTGGGTAGCAAGTCATCCAGGCTTCTCCATTTCCCAAGCCTTGATTGGCAGAAGTGGCTTGGAGCGTTGTGGTATCGTGTCACTACAGATGACCTGGGGGGGAAATATAGACATCCTGTTAAATTTAATATTTGGTCTTAGAAGAGTCTACGTTTTGATGGCAGGTTAGGGTGTCTGTGTTCTCTGATGAGCAAGTACAGAAGCATATTTGCTTGTTGTGTAGCTGATGGTTAATAGTTTCCTGCTAATTTCCTTTTGGTTGTTTTTCTTTTTTGCTTGGTTGTTCTTGAAGTTACTCTTTTGCTTAAGATGGGTCTTTTTCCATGTTAATTAGACATCTGCTCCCTAAAGATGGAATAATGTTTTCTGGTAACACAGATTACCTGCCTGCAGTGATCAGAATGTTGGGTGGGAGTTTAGTGGATTTTTTTGCTTTGTTTTTGTTTTTGTTTGTTTTTTTTTTAATGAAAGGATTTGGTGAGAGAGATCCTGATCAAATTAAATGGAGCAGCAAATTAAATTCAGACTGAATTAAGTAGAATTATCTGGATCAGGCCAATAAACCATTGCAAAATTGAATGATAAACACGTGGATATTTTATAGAAGTATGTGTAAAATAATGTCTGAAATTCATCCTTACCATCCTAGCTTGCAGCAAACTAAGAAAGTCTTCCTGTGCACTGGGCTTAGCCTTTGTAGGGGGGAAAAAAGAGACCTTATCAGGCACAGAACACTGTGCTCCCAGTGAAGCAGCCAAAAAGCCACTCCTCTCCCCTCTCCATCCCCCTGTGTGAAATGAGGAAAAATCCCTAGGACTAAATGCACTTCTTCTGTGTTGCTGCCAGCGACCTGCCATCTCCCCTGAGAGCTTCCTCTCTGCCTCCTGGCCACCCTGGTTCACCCCTGGAGCTCAGCAGGACTGCTCAGAGTACCTCAAGTATTTGCTGGACCGGTATGTGATGAGTGCCGTGATTTCAGAGCTTGGTGACAACGGCGTCCCTAAACCCCAATGTAATGTTCAATGCTGACCCACATGCAAGCAGGGCAAGTGGCTGAGGCTCAGAGGAGTTGGGAGAGTGGAGGGCTGGGGTGAGAGATGGTGAGACTGGTCTGAGGCTTCTTAATAAAACCCTGTTTGGACAATTTTAGGGGTAAGGTCAGAACTTAGTTCAACTTGAAAATTTCTGCCTTTGCTCTGAAGATAGAGGGAATTCATAGAATTACAGAGCCATTAAGGTTGGAAAAGACCCTTATGGTTGGGACCCATTGAGTCCAACCATTAACCCAGCACTGCCAAGTCCACCACTAAATCATGTCCCTAAATGCCACAATAACATGTTTTTTAACACTTCTAGGAACGGTGATTTTAATACTTCATTGGTCAGTCTGTTCCAACGCCTGACTACCCCTCACCATTTCAGTGAAGAAATTTTTCCTGATAGCTAATCTAAAATTGTCCCAACCTTAGGGATTTGCCTGACAAGCCACTCAGCCTCCTCTGTAAAATGTTTATTTTTGCCTTTTACCTAGAAATACCAAATCTCTGGTGTCCCAGTGATCCCTCTAGAAGAATGGGGTCAGTGGCACATGAGGACTCAGGTTCCCAAATCCTGTCTGACTCCTTCCCACCTTTTTCCCACAGCATCAGACCCCTGGGTACAGGCAGGTTAACTGGGATTAACCCCTTGCAGTGAAGAACAGGAGCCCTACTTTAGAAACTACCTCTTGGTGTTGTATTGATGCATAACGCGGCCTTTTTCTCCCCTGCCAAAGATTGCATGAAGAAGAAAAAACTGGAAAAAGGATCTACCAGAAACTCAAGGAATCCAGCTTGATGTCTCAGGCGGTGGAGCATCATTACTTAAACAAGACATTGATTGAGAAGATGTTTGGGGGTAAAATGATGACAAAGATCCGCTGCTTGAAGTGCCTGAATGTTTCCTCCCGAGAAGAAGCCTTCACAGACCTGTCCCTGGCTTTTCCTCCATCGGACAGGAATGTACGTGGGAGCACATCTATTCTACCAGTGGAAGAAATTGGCCCACAGTTCATTGAGCCTCCTGAAAATGCAGGCCAGCTTACGGGCTCTCCCTGGGTCCGGAGGAAGGCCCCCAAGGCTAGTGACCACGCAGCCCCACCGATGCCGGTGGAAACATTAGGTTTCCAAGAACCAGGGAAAGCAGCAAATCCCGTACGTGGCAATGATGTTGGGGTAGATGCAGCCAAAGACCCTCTCTCAACTTTTGGGGAGCAGGCATGTGCTCCCAAGGACTCCAGATCCGTGCCAGATTTAATCAACTATTTTCTGTCCCCGGAGAGACTGACAGCAGAGAATAAATACCACTGTGAGAAATGTGCATCCTTGCAGGACGCTGAGAAGGTGGCAGAGCTGACAGAGGGTCCACACTACCTCATCCTCACACTGCTGCGGTTCTCCTTCGACCCACGGACTATGAAGAGAAAGAAGATCTTGGACAATGTCTCCATCCCTGTGGTACTCAAGCTACCCATCCTTGTAGCTCCAGAGGAAGCGGAGGAGGTTTGCAAGCGTGGGAAGGATGGTGCTGTCCCAGGGAGTGGCTTCATGACTGTCATGTATGACCTCTGCAGTGTGGTGGTGCATTCGGGCATCTCCTCTGAGAGTGGCCACTACTACTGCTACTCCAGGGAGTGCACCGACACCATCCCCCACGGGCAGCCCCGGGATGGGGCGCCAAAACCGGCCTCTGACAAACAGCTGGACTTTGAAATCCAGTGGTACCTCTTCAATGACACCAGAGTTTCCTTCTCCTCCTTTGAATCGGTCAGCAACGTCACCTCGTTCTTCCCCAAAGACACTGCCTACGTCCTCTTCTACCGGCAGCGTCCGGGCCGGCAGAGCTGCCTGCTGCACGAGGCTCTGGCTGAGGCTGGCCGCCTGCATGGCGAACCCTCCCTCCACAAGGACTTGATGGAAGCCATTTCCAAAGACAACATCCTCTTCTTGCAGGTAACTCCCGCTGCTGTGCACAGCAGGGTGCGATCCTGCGGCTGTCTGACGCATGGGCCACATTCTCACCCATCCAGGCAGCAGTGGGATCCTGTCCTGTGGTTAAAGTCCTGCAGATACCCACCCACTCCCTGAAGCCAAATCCCTTTTCCTTTTTAGCACCCAGATATAAACAGGTTATAGTTTCCTGATGAAACTGGGTGTGAGATTGGTGCAAGACACCTTGTGGCTGTGCTTGGGGTTGACTTGCTATTGTCTGCCCCTGGAAGCTCAGCCTGAAATTTTCTTTGAAGTGCCTGGGAAAGATAGGATAATAGAATAGTTTGGATTGGAAGGGACCTTTAAAGGCTATCTAGTCCACCTCCCCTGAAGGATGAGCAGGGACATCTTCAGCTAGATCAGATGCTCAGAGCCCCATCCAGCCTGACCCTGAGTGTTCCCAGGGACGAAGCATCTACTACCTCTCTGGGAAATCTGTGCCAGTGCCTCACTACCTACATTCTACCCTTTCCTCTCCTTCCTACCTTCATTCACTGGTAACTAGCTGCTCCTTCCTACCACCTCTGATGTTTACCCAAGCCATTGCAAGCCAGGTCTTTTTTTTTCCTTCTTCTCGTCATAGAATCACAGAATGGTTTGGGTTGGAAGGGACTTACAGACCATCCAGTTACAGCCCTTCTGCCATGGGCAGGGACCCTTTCCACTAGACCTGGTTGCTCAAAGCCCCATCCAGCCTGGCCTTGAACATTTCCAGGGGTGGGGCATCCACAGCTTCTCTGGGCAGATGGGTGAGCTGGGAATACAAACTAGAGCAGATTGCATTCAGCTGATGGAGTTCAACCCTTTCCGAACAGCAGTGCCTCATATGACATGAGCTGCATGTGGGGGGATTTGAGGGGTCCCTTTTCTCCCATAGGTGACATGGGAGGGCTGGGTTTGGTCCCTGGAGAGCTGCAATGCTTTGCTGCATCCCTCCTGCTGAGCTCTAGAGCACATGGTCTTCACACCCCAGTTTAATTTGAAGGAAGCTCCCAGGGGGAGCCTTACAGGCTCCTGGCTCCTCAGGGATGGTGGGAGCATCCCCTCACCTGGGTTCTTTATCTGCTGATATCCTTGTGTTATTTTTCCCCCTTTCTTCTCCCAGGAGCAGGAAAAAGAAGCGAGGAACAGAGCCGCCTATATTTCTGCCTTGCCGAAATCCCCGCTGTGGTGGAGAGACTTGGACAGGGACAAGGATGATGACAGCTCGTCTGGGGGCTGCAGCCCAGCTGCGGGCGGGGGCGGATCCGGCTCCTTCCATGGACTCGTCTTTTAGCCAACGGCTTAAACCCAATGGGCAACGTCCATGGGGCCAACCTGAAGCCAGAGGCTCCTCTTCCTCACCCCAATGACGGTGAGCATCTCGGAGGAGGATTTGAGAAACATTTCAATGGAAAAGGTCTCAGGGGCTGATTTGGAGGCGCCTGGAGGGTCTCGCTGCTTCCTATGCACTTGGTCTTCATGCCTTAATGTACCTAAGCTAACGCAGAGATGAGCAGCTGCCGACAGCTCGGAGAAGTGTCCTTTTGCTTCAGCATAGCCATGTCTTGCCTGCTGTGAGCCATGCCACCAGCATGGGGCGGTGATGGCGACAGGCGTGGGAGGAACACAGACCCAGCGAGGCCCCAGGGATGGAGATGTCCCATGCACGTCCCATCTGCAGCCCTTCCCATGGCGCTAAGTTGGTTCTGGGGGGACCTCTGCTCAGTTGTATTTCTTTTTAATGTGGTTTGGAAACCCACCATGACAAATTCTGAAGGTAGAAAAAAGTCTGAAAATGCCAAAATGTAGCAATGCTGGTCTGTGAGGCAGTGAGCTTGTAAGACTGCTTGGTAACAGCGAGCAGTGGCAGGTCAGCCAGAGGGGGTTTGTGCTGCACTGCAAGACACCCAAAAGAGACTGAGGGGCATAAACCCCTCCAGCCAAGAGAGACTGACTGGATCCAGTTGGGGTTTCTGGGCTCCAGTGAAGACCCATGGCGTTACTGATGACCTCTGGATGCTGTTAGTGTGCACGGCAGGCCCAGACACACAGCTGTTTTTCCAGATGTGTCTTTAGGACTCAATTAGTCTCTTTCTGCTGCTGTCATTTGATGGCTTTCTGGGCTGAATCTGCCCTTTAAAATTTGGGCTTTGCCTTGGGATACCCTGAACTGAGCAGCAGATGACAGAGCCCCCCTTAACTCAAGATCTATTTTTTTTTTAATGCTGATTTGCAAGGTAAGTAGCCCAACCTGATATGTTATATCAACCCAATATCAATATATACTATGTAAACCAATGTATTATATAAATCAGTAGTGGGACAGGGGCTGATTTTGATGGCAGATGGCCAGCTCAAGCCCCGGGCAGCACATCTACAGGACCGCAGCTTCCTTCCATGTCCCTCCTCAGCTGTTGTCCCCTGCCTGCTCCCTCACACCTGTAGTAGAGATTTCTCTAGCTCAAGTGGCAGAGACTTGTGCCTTAGGTCCTAAGTGCAGGGGGCATTCCTGACCATGGGGTAATGGGGTAGGAATATTGAGTTGCTCTGGAGGAAAAGGCAAAGCACAGACATTGCTATGGATAACGCGAGCAGAAAGTCTGCTAGAGAGGACACTTGGGGTCAAAAATCTGGTGTATACTATCATATTCTTTTATTGCCTTTCCTATATATAAATAAAGGAAATTAATAAATTCAACATAGAGACTTAGTGCCTTATTGCAGGACTCATAGGTATTGGGCTGATGGCTCAAAAAAGAGATGGGGAAGCTGAGGCATCCAGCCTCAAGGACGTGGGACAGTCCTGCAAAGTGGTGGCTTGGAAGAAGGGATCAGGCAGAGGTGGAATGGGAACCCCAGCGCAGAGCTGTGTGCCCTCCAGAAGAAGATCACAATACTAATAGTGGAGCCTTGTAGATGAGCAGTGGAGTGTGTTTGTTGTTTTTAAGTCAAATGCTAAGAGGAAATAAATGAGGACCCAAAGCTGAAGTGTCACAGAAAGTACAGTGTTTCCTGGTTTTATTAATAGACTTCTATTTATTTCCCGTTCAAAGGGGTTGCCAAAAGTTTTCCTGTTGCTGTCATGCTAGCTCCTTTCTTTATTCTGGAGTATCACCTGAAGGCATTTTCTGCGCCATTTGCTGTAAGGTGCTTTTGTAGGAGACTGTCTTTTACTTGATAAGATTCTAATCTAAATAATGAAGGCAGATAATCAAACCAACATGGAAAATGGAGAGGCTGTATCACAGCTAAGCTCTTTCCTGAACATGCCTTGTTTTTTTCCCCAAGATTTTCTGAGATGAGCAGAGGCAAGCAGCACACAGTTTCTCAACATGGATGGCAGCCTGGAGAGTGTCAGTGGTGTAATGAGGTTGACTGGTTTAGTCCTTGTTAATTTCCTGTAATTATTAGGATTGGACTTCCCTTTTGTAAGGGAAGTTCTCTACTAAGTCCTTGATGAAGATATTAAATAGTATTGGTCCCACTACAGATCTTAGAGGAACACTACTCACTGCTGGTTTGGACACTGAGAGTTGTTGACTGTAGCTCTTCCAATGTGGCCATCCAGCCAATTCCTTATTCATCTAATGGTCCATCCATCCATCAAAGCAGGATCTCTCCAATTCAGAGGTAAGAATGTCATAAGGGACCATATTAAAGGCCTTTACAGAAGTCCAGTATAGTATGAGTTTGGTGTATTACTATCTATGCTACACCAATTGTAGTATATACTATATTGATACTAGTGTTAGTAATGCCAGTGATCTTTGCATATGGCATACTGATAAAAAATATGCTATATTATATGTGGTAGTATGGCTCATTTTGTCTCTCTCACATGTCTCAGGTCAAGGAGAGCCCAGAGGGGAGTCCTCAGCTCTTGTTTTGGGTTTCCATGTGTGCTGCAGATGTGAGATGATGCTACTCTTGTCTAAAAGAGGAGCTGTGCCTAGGGAGGTGTGTTTTCCCAGTTGTGGTTTTTTGTTTAAAAAAAGTCTTAAAGGGAGGGTTGAACTTCTAACTCTGGAGAAAAAGATTTGTCCTTGTGCTGAGGTTCTCTGGGTGATTTGGTGTCCTGAGCTGAGGCTCACAGGTGCTGAGCTGCTGATGGGTGAGGAAGGCAGCATTTGTCCTCACCCTGCATGCAGCGGAGCAGATACAGGGTATGAAGTTCAATTTAGCAGCTGAAAAATACATGGCTTGGGTTCTGGAATCAGGAAAAACCCTAGCTACATCCTAAAGGCCCTTGTTACCCATACAGGACATTTGAAGCTGTAGGAGACACTTGGCAACATGCTGAGAAGATGCTCTGAAAGATTTAAAGGTGCTGCATAATCAAACTTGATCTGCTCATTAATTTCCCCTTTTTGCCCCTGCTCTGCATTCATACTGGGAATCACCAGGGAGAGATGTCTTTTTATTATCATTCTTTTATTTTCCTGTTGCTTTTCCGTTGAATATACAGTACTTAAAAATGAGATCACCTTCACGTCAGGCATGTACCATGTTTATTAACAGCAAAAAATGTATTATCTAGGCTTCACTCAAGACTGATTTACAGGATAAATAATTGTTTCAAATTACTTTAAAAAAAACCGAAACAACAACCCCCCTAAAGAATAAATTAATAACTTAAGTGATTAGCTGTCCACAGTGATTTGAAAACTTAATAACCATTCAAACAGTGACACCACAAGAAGACACATACTGTACAGTTTGCCACAGATTACTCTTGTCCTTCCTTCTACAAATGGAAATCAAAAAATTAAAAATACTCCTCTTTAAGAACAGTCATAGACTTTGAAACACACAAAACATCCCTGCGAATCGGCCGCTGATGCAACAGCTTCACAGCCGGGGCTCCGACCCCTCCTCGCAGCAGGTTAAGAAACAAATGGGGAAAACTACCCTAATCTGCCTGGGTCTGATCCCACACAATGATGCCCAAAGTCAGTGGGGACATGTTGACTTTGCCAAGGGCTGGGTTGAGTGGGATATAACTACTCTAAAGGTTTGGTCCTAACCCTATGGGATTCATCGACAGGCTCCCCGTGGAGCCAGGGTCCTGCTCCCTTCCCCTCTCTGCAACGTGGTTCAACCACCATGTCCAAACTGCTCTCAAAAAAACCGTGGTATTTTCAGGGTCAATGTGGCAGCAGAACGCTGAGAACTGTGCAAATGGCATTTCCCCCACCCCCCTCACTCAGGAGAAAATCCTGCCAAGTTTTTTTCACCTTGGTAATTAAGGATGAAGGGGTTTTTAATGAGTTTTGCAGAGCAGGAGGTGCAGTGCTGTGTATGATGCTGGGCATGACAACAGGGTAGCACCACATGCTGCCCAGCCATTGCCTGCAGACTCAAAACAGCTCTTTGCATTATTAGATGTCAATTAATTACACCTCATGACACATCTGTGAGGTGGGGAAATAAGTACTAAAAACCTTCATTTTACAAGCCGGAGAAAAAGCAGGATACAGAGTTCACATGAACCCTCTCATCCCACATGAAGATAGAGTGTGGTGTCATCCAGAGAATGACAATAAAAATGATGGTTTCTTATCTCCTGGTCTTGGGGCAAACTTCTCCTATATAGTGAACCCAATGGCCTACAAATGAACCCATTATATGCTAGCAATGGGCTACATCAAAAATGATGACTGATTGGGAGCAAGTCTGTTGAGAAGCTTTTTTAGCTAAAGAGATGGAGCCATGTGGCCCAGCTTCTGTTTCAGATGTTACTGGCTGGTGTTAAAACTTGAACACCACGTGCCAGGACCAGCTGGCCGTGGGCTGGAAGGGGACAACTGTATTGTGACACCTTGCTACATATCAACTTTCCCCAGAGTAGACACTAAATCAGCAACCTGATCAACAGTACAACGCTAGGAGTTGTGAACAAGGAGATGAAATTGTGACTACAACAATGAGACATCAAGGACAGGCTGATGGAGGCATGAACTGCTCCAGGCCAAGGAGAAATCATGATCCAAAGGTGCATGTCTCAGCCTGCAAGAGCCTCATTAACAGCTGCAAGATCATTGTGTACACGTGGGAAGGTTGGGCAGAGAAGAGAGGCACTCAGACTCATCAGAGGCCCTACATTGGCTTATTGGCCCTTGTGATTTGATGCTGGACTGGTCCCTTTGATTTTTTTGATGGCTCTTTGATGGCCATGTGTGTTCTCTGGCTGGTGCCAGGGTTAGGCTTTGCTCTTCCCCCTTCCTGTTACAACTAGGGCTTCTCCATAACCACAGCCCCACTGCCTCCATCTCATCTAGACAGCATCCCTCCAATGGGACACACAGTGTGGGTGTCAGCTTTTACATGGAATGGAACTTTTACATCACCAGGTAGGAAAACAGTAACACAATGCAAGCATGACTTGAGAAAACCATCCTTTTACTTGCCTCCTAGGCCAGAAACATCAGACAGGACCTGGGAACTATTTTAACATCTTCCAGAAGACCTGGACATGGCTGTACCCTGCCCCCCAAGGAGCCATGATCATTGGATAGCCAAAACAAGCCAACTCTTCCTGGTATGCCAGGGTGTGCAGGTGGCATGGGGCTGCTGAGAGCTCTGGATCTAGCCTAACAAATTTACAGGGCCAAGCTGTCTCCCAGTTGCTTTAACTGTGTGTCTGTGTCCTGGATGATTTGTGCTGAGCCAGCCAGCCCTCTCCCAGGTGCAAGGGATGGCACAGTATGGATTAGGTCCTCTCACTGGGAAGTATGAAGTTAGGGGTTGAGCTGTGTGCCTTGCCACTTGGCTTCATGGCCAGAGAAGTGGCCCTGTCCCTGTTTTGGATGTTACAGGGCTCTAAGCAACCCCTTGGGCCCCTTCCCTCACATGGAGGAGTCTCCACTCAACCCTGGCAGCACAGGGTCTCAGCATGGAAGAGATGCTCCAAGCAGGATCAGCTATGGGGTTGACCTAGACTGGTCTTGAAAAGCTTCAAGGATGAAGATGGCACCTCATGGGACAATCCTGTGAAACTATGGCACTGCTGCCCCATGAACAGCTCACGGGAGCCCCTCAGCAAGGTGTCTCCCAGCACGTCCTGCTCCCCACACATTTCTTGTAGGGTTTCTCCTGCTCAGCTCAGAGCTGGGTGAATGGACCAAGGATCCCTGAATGCCAGGGCACAGGCCTCACACTGTCAGGTAGGATGACTCCCTTGAGAGCGAAATGCCCAAGAGTGGTGGAAGCTCCCCTCCCACCAGTGTATGACTTTTACTGAGCATTCCACAACCCATAAATCTCTGCATATCTGACTCGAGACTCAGGCCAAAGGAGAACATGGTGAGGATGAAGACCCAAACCTTACTGGCAAACTCCCCTGCCTTCTCTCATCCCAACCTCATGTTCTCCCATATCTCATCCTTGCCAGTGGCTGGTGGCCCAGAGTTCAAATCCATCCCAGTTAGCCCCCAGACAAGCCAAGCCTTCCCCAACTTTTGGTTCTGATTCTGCATTTGGACCTATGTGCCAGACTCTCAGCTTTGCCCTGGCACAGTCTCCGCTCAGACATTATTTTCTTTCACCAACTTGAGACTAAGCCTAAGCCTGGCACCCATTTAGAGCTGGAAATGTATTTCCCACTGAACACTCAAATGCCAGTTCAGAGCAAGTCCGCTCCAAGGCAGCTCACAATCTCACCAGACAGAGGAACGGTGAGCAGCATTTGCACACTCACTGCAAGGGATACACACTTCTGGAGACTTTTGCCTTTAAAACCACATGTTTAGTCATTTTCAAGCTTGGGGAAAGCTTTGAGCCATTGACCTGGTGCTTCATAAAACTAAATATTGAGGTCATGATGCTTGTCCCACAGACAACCCTTCTCCATGCGCACACACACATGCAAGCACATCCCTTTTCTAAATCGAACCATAGAGCTGTAGAACAGGTTCTGATGTGAAGGCTCAAGCCAGTTTAATTGCAACTAAAATGAATAATTTGCAATGTTCTCAGTTTCCTTAAATAACTATTTCTAACAAAGGAGTCTGTCATACTTGAGAATTCAAGTATAAAGTGGATGTGATAAACTCAATGCCTTCAGGACAAAGTTCTTGGCAGTCTGTGTAATTAAAGCAGCTGCTTTTCAATATGGTTTAAGACTAATACTGCACAAACATTAATCACCAGGGACTGCTGTAATCAGCTCAGCAATCGTCATGGGTGACTATTTCCACTGAAGCCATTGATTACTTAATGCTTTCAGGAGGGGTTGATACAGTCATGTCTATACAGCACAGAATCTGTGGGCTTCTTAGTTTGGTGGCGCTGTTTGCTTGGTGCTTTGCAAGGGAGAAGACAGAGGAATGTATCTGTTTCGGTGAAAACACAGACTCCACTGCAAAGCAGAGAGGGAGAAGCAACCAGCAGCTGGTAAGTAGCTACTTTTGGGCTGTTTTGGTCCATGGTCTGCCAATTGCAATGGACCCGTTACCAGGGATGCTCATGAGAGCACAGTGTCTGAGCCTGGGAAAAGAGCTATCCCATGCCAATGCTTGCCCCATGAACAAACACATTAGTGAAAAGTGGAGAAAAAGGACTAGTTTCTCCAGTACCACAAAAGGCTTTTCCAGTCTTAATTAACACCTTGGATTAAATGTGGGAGTGGGCACTTGATGCACGTAGTCCCAGTGCAGAAGCTCAGGGCATCCACTCAGCAAATTGCATTCAAACCCACTGTGTTCTTTCTTAAGCCACTAAAGCTCACAGCTTAGAAGAAGAAATAGGAAAAAAATCAGCTTCCCAGTTGAGTGACATTCTTTTTGGTGGGGATGGGGAGCTCTCTCCCAGCTGGGTAAATGCACACTTCAGTGGGCTCTGGATCAGGCCCAATGTTTAGTCTCCCCTGAGATGAAGAGATGAAAGGGACAATAGAAATATCAAGTACTGCATTCTAGTCTTCATTTCGTCATTTCACCAGGCAAGTGTGCAAGCCCCCAGCAGGGGGCAATGGTCCTTGCAGGCTGTAACACACCCCCCTGACCTTCAGAAAGCATATGACTGTGCTAAATCTTCCCCTTTGGGGCTTTGGAGGTTCTTCCCTTCTAGTAATTATTAATTTTAGCATAAGTTTTAGGATATTTTCTTCACTGGTTCTGTGAAAGTCCAACACTTCACAACACAGGGTTGTCAGAGCTTTTCCATTAACATCCTTCCCTTTCATGGCATGCAAGAAGAAAATACAAAATGGTGTTGGAAGGTCAAGATTATTTTACCAGCACACAGCAGCACACAGCCCTTAAGGGACTAGTATCCCATTCCCATGTGGGTCACGTCTGGCCCTTTCCAAACTCAGACCAAGATTAAACAAATGTGTTAATGCTTAAGCATTAATAATCAACACAACTTGGTGGTGTTGGTGGAATACAGAGCCCACGGCACTGGGAGGGGTTCAGCTTGCAGAAAGAATAGCTCCAGCTCTTTAATAAATATTATTACCTAATCTTTCTAATGTCTCCTTCATTTGGCTCTTAGTTTGCGGTCGGCCTGTTTATTCGTGTCAGCACTTGCTGTCTGGCAATCAGGCTGCTCCATGGCAATCATTAGCTCTTCCTGTTTTCATGAGATCATGAATTATTATCTCTGCATTAAATTCTCCCATCCTTCTCTTCTCTCTGTGCTCAGCAGCTGTCTGGGAAGTGATCCCAAAGCCTGGATGTGTTAAGGATGCTGGCAAAGGACAACAGCAGACTCCCACCCATAATTAGAGCCTAGGGTCATTAATGTCAGCAAGCCCCACTTCTGTGTTGAAGAAACATTGCTGAAGGTGAGGGGAAAACAGGTCAGCCTTTTGCACCCTCCACAAACCAACCACAATGCTACGTTAAAGCTCATACTGAAACTCCTCGCCCTGACTCTCCCAACCAGCCTCTTCCCAAGCCTATGACCTCACCATCAACCAACATTTCAATTACTCTTCTTCCTTCTTCCAAGAGACATTCCACCAGACTTCCTCACCCAAGACCAACCTCTGCAGTACAGCATCTGCCTTCCCCCAGTCCTCGCAGCAGCCTTCCACTCCCTTCTTGTCACTCATCCTTATGCCAGTCCAGATACACAGGGTCTCCAGAGCCTCCCTGCCCCCCTCATACTCAACCACACAGCTTCTCATGATGGCCACGATGTAGGGCTCTCACTCTATGGGCTTCTTTTGGTGCCACAAAAGGCAAATTTTGGTTTTTAGGGTCAGATTCACAGGAATTGGTTTCAGATAGGCAGTGGGTCAGTGCTTATATTCTACCTTCCAAAGTCAATCCCTCCAGCCCCTTCCAAAGCCCATCTCTCCTGCCCGCTGACTTTGAGAGATGATGGAGAATATAAACAGAAGACACCCCAATAAACTCATGTGAGCATGTGCTGGCATTTATGTGTGTGTATGATGGGGCAAGTCCTGGGCTCCTAAGTCAGCTCAGGATGGTGTGGATGCTCGTCAAGCTCCTGAGGGGTAACAGCCCCAACCAAAACCATGGGGACTGTCCAGCCAGGAGAACAGCCCTCAGAGGTTTTGAGCATATTATTTACAAGAGACGGGACAACAAAATTGATTTCAAAAGGAATGGTCCTTGCTCAATTTTGGGACTGGGAGGAGGCAGAGAAGAGGACAACCATATGGAGTGGAGAATCAGAGCTGAGGAATGATATCCTATGGAAGATGCTGCAAACCTGCGTAGCGTGGTTTGGGGTATAGCATGGAAGAAGATGGGGAGAGATGATGCAGTGTTAGCACATACAAGGTGGCTTTAATAGCTGTAAGCAAAAGATATGTAGGGTGAAACCTGGTATTGCTAAGTCAAAGTTCCTGGATAAGCAGCTAAAGCACAAACCTAGCCACCGAACATAGTTGGTCTTTATCACTGGCAAACAGTATCCGCCAAGTCTTCCCCTGAAATTAAGTTTTGTTTTGTTTTAAGAGAAAAAAAACAATGACACCCCCTCCCCTCCACAGACAAGTCTTAGAAATCCAGCCCAAGTGGATCTGGCAGCCCAGCGGGGCTGCAGCTGGGGAAAACCAACAGGACATGCGCCTGTTTCGCTGCCTGCCGCAGGCACTACTGCTTCGTGCTCTTGGCAGGCTCCGAGGACTGCCGCACATCAGTCCACTCCTGCATGGTGCTCTGCAGCGCCTGCGTCTTCTCCTTGTCCACTTGTACGTAATCAACCTTCTCATCTGAGGCGACCGACGAGGTGGAGGGCTGTGGGGAGGAGAAACAGGGCACCATCTGGTCACTCATCAGCTCCCTGCTCTTCCCTCTCGCTCCTTTCTGCAGCAGCACCGTGGCTGCCGCAAGTCCACCAGCACCATTCCTGCTTTCTTGCAGACTCCACGGCTCATCGCCCTCCCTTTTAACCTCCCAGAGAGACTTGGATGAAGGATTTCAATCTACTCTGCCTCTTGCTGGGATGGTAGAAACAGCATGTGGGTCTCTACCTTCTCACAAACTTTGGGACATGGATGTTTGGTTGTAATTGTGTTCTCTAACTGCTGATATTGTGAGTTCAGCCTTGCATCTTGCTCATTTTCCTGTAAAGAACTCCAGAACTCCTAGAGATACACATAAAAATCCCAGCTCCATCCCTTCTAGCTGTGCTGACTCTACCCACCTATGACACTAGCTCATTTTCATCCCCAAAACGATAGATATGTTTGCAGAGTCACCCAAGAGATGTGTTGAGGAACAAGGAGATACTTTTTACCATAGCTTCTGGAGTCCTGGAATTTTTTCTGCTTCTACAAGCATTTCAGAGGACCTCCACCTGCTTGTAATTGGAGCCAGATAATGCTGTTTAATGGTCTAAAATCGCTTTTTAAGAACGGGATGTAATTTAAATGGGTGATACTTGCAGAAATATTGCTGGGCAGAAAGAAACCATCAAGGGACAACTGTTAAATAATAAAAGGACCTAACCAGTAGGATGCTTTGCCTAGGAAACAAGGCGGTGTTTGAGGAAGTGAGGCCAACTCACAAGTGGTTGCCACAAAGGTTTATACAACCCTTGTCCTTTACCTTTCAGGTGCAGAATCCAAGTCTGGTTTTGGAGGACCTATTGTTCTGAAGGAGGAAAAAACCAATTCTGATACTTCTTGGGATACCTCCTGACAGCTTTTCAATCTATAATCTCCAGCTGAATTTGTGGTCTCATCAGCATCCCTGAACCCTGCACATCCATGCTTCTGGTGACACTTGCAACAAAGCTGCAGACATGCGAGAGAGACTGAGTCTGACCTAGAGTGAGTACAGCAGCAGGTCATAGAATGGTTTGGGTTGGAAGGGACCTTAAAGATTGTCTCTTTTCAACCATGGCATGGGCAGGGACACCTTCCACTAGACCAGGTTGCTCTAAGCTCCATCCACCCAGGCCTTGAAGACTTCCAGGGATGTGGCAGCCAAAGCTCCTTTGTGCAGTCTGTTCAAATGCCTCACTACCCTCACAGTAAATAATTTCTTCCTAATATCTAATCTAAACTTGCCTGCTGTCAGTTTGAAGACACCACCCCTTGTCGTGTCATTCCATGCCCTTGTAAAATGTCCCCCTCCAGCTCTCTAGTAGCCCCTTTAGGCACTGGAAGGTGCTCTAAGGTCTCCTTGGAGCCTTTTCTTCTGCCACCTGTGTCAGCTCATCTCCATAGCAGAGGTGCTCCAGCCCTCTGAGCATCAGAGACTCTTGGGACCACAGTCTGGGGCTTTGGACCATGCTGTTGCCAATGAGCATGAACCCCTTAAAAATGCATCACTTTTAATCAGAAGTTTATAAAATCCCCCGTACCTTCCTGTGTGGCCCTGGTGAGCTTGGCTGGAAGTCCAGGGCCAGGTAATCCACACTCCCCGAACTCTTTTTAGGTGCTGGGCTGTTGGTACCACTAGGAACAGGAGAAGCAGAAATGGGGTTTTGCTAATGCAGGGAAGAGACAGGAGAGATAATGAGGATTAAAATGGGAAGGAAGAAAGCAAAAAGGAAATTAACACAAACCTGGAAATGAAACACGTTGGAGACACCTTTAAAAGAGCCTGAGTATTTGCTCACCTGCCTCTGGGACGAGGATGTGCAGAACTGCTGGGATACTATAGATGTTGTATATTATGCTGACAAATATTTCAAGCTCATGCTCTTGATTTCATGTATCAGAGCAGCTCTGCTGCCTTTGTGCAGATTTTATTCACATGCCTAACAACAGACGTGGGCTTTAGTGTGTCCCAGGGACCACACCTCAGCGAGGCCAGGCCAGCTCTGGGATCTTTGCTAATCACAACCATGCTACACAGAGTACAGATTTCCTCTACCCCATTAGTTAGACAGCCTCAAAAATATGCTTCAAGTCAGTAGCTTCACCAACAGAAACAAAATCCCCTCCCTGTAAGCAGTGCCACTCCCTGCTGCTGCTCTGATAGCCCCTGCTCCCACAGAAACATGATGTCAGCAGCTATTAGGGGGAAAAAATTGAAAAAAAAGAACTTTAATTAGGAAAATACACCCTGACAGTCTGTATAAATTTTTATCCCCTCCTAATTCCTGGCAAAGTAGGCAATACATGTTTCTGCTCTCATACACATTTAAAACTCCAAGGAGACACGTTGTTTTCAGAAGGAAACACCCTTCTTTTGTGCATGTAGGGGTGCACATAAGGATGTACTCCACACAGTGCTATCTAAGCACTTCCATGTCATGAGCTAGGAATGTGTCTGCAGAGCTGGGGAGAGTATCTGTCCCACCAGGACCATCTGTCTGAGCTGTGGGGCCCTTACCATCGCCACGTAGTTCTCCTCACTGTCTCCCGAGTCAGTGCTGGTGATGCTCTGGGAGGAGACAGGGCGACAGTACTGCAGAGAGCCGGCGTTGAAGGTCTGCCTGCAAGAACAAGGGGTGATGTGTTATTGATGGCTGCAGGTCTGGCCTGTCCTTTGCCAAGGAGGGATGGGAGAGGGCAGCTCCTGATGCCTGCAACCATCACCATGCTCCAATCTGGGCATGAAGAAGAGCTGGTGGCATTGAGGTTCTCCAACCTGTCCTTTCCATGGGTTGGAAATCACTGGGTTTGGTCTCCTCAATTTTTTCTTTCTAAAATTTTTTAGTAACACCTTGCTTGCTATGTACCTGTAACTCTTCTGCTCTCATCCACACAAATCAGATTCTATGAACTCTTTCATCTCACAGGAAACATTTAATTGTGGAGGATGAAAAGGCAGCCTTGGTGAAGCCTCTCACCTCCAGCCTTACCACAGCTACAGGATTTGTTTACTGTACAGGGCCCTATCCAAATTTTTTGCTGGAAAACAAATCCTCTGAGGAATTGTCTTGCTTTCAATTGGCCAAATCTAATTATACCGAACAAAATAATGAAATCAGCTTCTGGCATTAAATCGTGTGTCTTAAAAAGCTATTTGTTGCCTTTCAGTGAAGCAGGGTCATATGATTAGCTGATAGGGGAAAAATCCATTAGCTTCTCCAGGGTCGGACCTCTTGTCAATCAAACCCTGCTCGCTGCTTCCCAGTGCAGTGATTTCAGCACACAGCGCTCATGCCCTGCAGTCAGTCTCCACACAATCCAATTTATTAGAGGAGTCATAGCAGCCAAGCTTTGCTTCTGCCTTTTAGTGTACAACAGACCATGAATTAGTAGCAGAGCTGGAACTATGCGAATCCTGTTATTTTTGGCTGGCAGACATAGCGCTGAAGTGCTTTGGTTTAATTTTGCAGACTTCCTTCAGGCTAGGCTTTGCTTTCAAGGCAATCAAAACAAGGCTTGCTCAGACCCTGAGAGTCACCCTGTGCTTTGAGACTACAGTGGGCTTTTGGGGGGGATAGCTTGGATGTGAAATCATGCCCCCCACACAGCGTGGGTGAGTTGGTCTGGCTCAGCTGCATCATGAATCGTGGTGGACCACAGGTTCCAGGTCAGAGCCACAGCTCCCCAGGAGTTGTCAGATCCCAGAAACAGGAAATGTCTTCAAGGGATCTTAATTAGCTTGTTAGCCACATGCTGGGCTTTCATGTGAAATCCCAACCTAAATGAATTTATCGTCCTGCCACCAGCTGTGATGTGGGGAATATTTAATCCATGGCAGAGGTGACAGCATGGCTACATGTGGACACCAGTGAGAATGAGACCAGACAGCTGCTGTTGGAGCAAAGCAAGAATTCATTCCCCAGCCATTACTCACGTTGGCCTGGACCAGGATTTTGTGACTGGCGATTTGAAGGGAAGCTCATCGATGACTGTGTTGTTCCTCAGGTCCAGTGGTGATGGCTTTGCTGGGGAAGGGAAAAGCCTTTATTCAGAGGCAGCATGTTCCTATAATTCAGCCTCCATGACTGGCATGAGAGTGTCTCCAACCTATGGTTGGTTACTTCCCATTCTACTAGTCAGCCCCCCAACCCTCCCTACTGATGACAAATACTCCAAACCAAAATCCCTGTGCTCATTTATGCCAGAACTGGGAGAAAGCAGTGAATTTCTCCCTCTGCCCCACAGCCCCAAAGTGAATGGATGGTCCCAAAAGGGGAATGTGCCTCCAAGGGAATGGAGATCTGCTAAAAATGCCCAAACCCCAAAACCATTCCTTAGAGAACTGTCGTACCACACTAGGTGGGAAAAAGACCGGGCTCTGCAAGGCCTGAGCTGCCTCCGTCTGGAGTGTTTTCCCATAGGGAATGGGAAAGGACATCTGCAGCGTAACATAAAAGCTCTTCTCATCCTGGATGGTTCATTAGGTGGAAGAGTGCTACGCTCCAAGCCCAGCCCTTGAACAGAGTGTTCATGGGGTTAGGTGTTGACACCTTTAAGATGGGAGCCCTCCTCCCCAAGATCTCCTTGGCCACCTGTCACACAATGGACTGGGGAGAGATTTGGAGGATGTCAGCAAAGCCCTGAAGGAACAACTGCCTGGAACCAGCCAGTAGAAAAGTTTTCCTACTTTTCCAGTAGTAAAAATTTGTGTAATCTGAATACAACATTGAGATTTTGGGGTGGAGCACAGGGAGGGGCGCAGGCCAAGGGGGTGAAATCCTGCCTCTGACATACATCTCCTGTAAAGGCCTGGAAGGGTTTGAGATGGGCTGTTCAAGCACCATGAAAGCTACATTTGCACTACAGAGCTCCTGAAAGAGGAAGGGCATGGGGGACATCTGAAGATCTGACTGTACTGGCCGTAGCAAAGCACATCCCACCTAGGACTGGACACAACTTCACAGATGTAGTCTGAAGTGTTAAGAGAACAGAAGGAGTCCTGGAAAGATTTGCACACAACCAACCATCCTTACCTTTCCGGTCGGGTTTGAGGTTGCGGTTGACTGGTGGGGGCTGGATTTCACTCAGCCGTCTGTGGCACTGAGCCACGGCTCCTCCTTTATGTACAGGAAGGGTGGCTGAGGACAACCCCACCAGGTCGAAGTGATGCGGCCCAGGGCTCATGGGGATGTAGAGATTTTGGGCATTGTCGTTGGCTTTCTCAGCATGGATTAGGGGTGAGGAACCAGGGTTCATGGGGACGTAGTTGTCCTCGGAGTCGGTACTGTGGGAGCGGGCTACTGCTGCCTTGGCCTGCTGGGGACAAGTGGGAGGATGTGCTGTGAACATCAGGCACTGCTCAACCCCATCCCCTACAAAGCCTTCATCTTGTCATAACCAAACAGCATCCAAGGGGAGACTCACTCTAAAATCTAAGCATAGAGGGAAGGGATGATGATCTGTCCCCTCCTTGGCCATCAGTTTGCACTGAGAGGGTCTACCTCCTTTGTTTCCAAGACATTGCAACATCCTGAGTTTTCAGAAAGGTCTTTATCACCCAGACCTGAGCATCTTCTCATGATCAGAGTGAGCTGATGAAGCTTAACCTGGAAAGTCTTTCTTCTCTGGGCACTGTCCATGACAAAAATGCAATATGAAAGGCTGCTTTAATGTCATTTCCAGCTCAGGAAATCTTAGAAAGTGCACAAAAGAGGCTGTTCTGGCAACACGTCAAAATTTAACTCAGCAGCATCCCAGGCTTTCAGGAAGAAAAACTCCTGGGCAGCTTTTGTTTGGGCCAAAGCTGCAGGCAAATACACTGTGTGGAAGCAAAGCTCTGCATGTGGTTCTGGGTTAGGTGGTTGCCACTCCATCTGTTCCCTGCAGGCCACCATGGTTTTAAACCATTAATAGGCCCCTTCTTGACTTAGCTTGGCAGGACTGGGCTGTGAGATCCAGCCTGGAATCAACCTCTCTCTGAATCTGTAAGGTGCAAGTGGTGCCTGTGGTGTGGTGGCCCCCACCAAGGCCAACTCACCAGGTAGGAGTTGTAGCCATCGTTCATGGACTCGACTGACTGCACAGCGCTGCCGCCCCCGTGCTGGGGGTACTCGTACGTCTCACAAGAAGAAGCTGCAACACAACCACAAATGCATGTGTCCCACTACAACTGATAATAAAACCAAAAATCCCTGAAACAAAATCCAGGTAGTGGGAGGGCAGTATCTGTTCTTGCTGATTGAGATGCTGATGAGAAGACATGGTCTTTAGCTTGTCACAGGCTCTCTGCTATGCTCCTTCCCAATTAGCATCTCTCCGATGCATCAGCACAACTGCACGTGCCGTGCAGACCTAACCCTGTTCTGTCAAAGTGCTGCAAAATCCCAGGGGTAAAGGTGTCAGATAAGGCAGATCATGGTGACAAAACTGGGTTAAGGGGGAGCTCTGTTAGAGCTTGCTCAGAAAATATAAAGGCTGGCAGCCTCCAGTAAGGGGAGGATGGGTGCTAAGATCGTAGACCAGTCTATCTACTGCTGGGCATGGGTCTGATCTCAGCCCAAGTGTGGGCATTTAGGTAGGAGGAGATGGAAGAAGCATTTCAGAGAGCTGTGTGTATAATTTACAGAGTATTTTCTCTCCAGCCAACTTGTCTAAGTTACTTTGCAACTATCTCATCCTAGGCACAAGGCAAAGGGCATGTTCAGCTACAGCCCAGCCATGGCTAATGGCAATGGTGGCTCTGCTGCACTGGGGGTGGGTTGGGTTTTGGAGATGTGTAAAACCAAGGTGATGTGCAAAACCAAGGTTTTCCTCACCCACCTTGGTGAGGAAAACCAAGGCAGCTCCAGACTGAAGTACGTTCTGATAAACCTAGTTACAAATTGAAGTAAAGGCAAGCTAAAAATGGCTGAAATCACCAAAATCTGGTGAAGGACTGCATAAGCAAGCAGGTGTAGGGTTTTGGTTCAAGGTACAACACAGCCAAGAGCCAGCTGAGCAGCTCTGGTGGGCAGAACTCTGCAGGTGTCTCTCCATGCCTGCTGAAGACAAAAAGTGGGACCAGATCCTGGCTGGGGAGAGCTTCTCTGTGTTCAAGCCCCTGGCTGATGCCACCAGTAACCCAGCCCACCACCCAGTGGGAGTGATCTGCCCAAGGCTGCTGGATAACACAAAGCCACTCCCAGCTCCCTGCCCCCAAATTCACCTCGGTGCAGTCTGCTGTTCTCCACTGCTGGCAGCGTGTTTCTCCGGGGAATGGTGGCTGCCATGGGGATGAGACCTAAATTTTCGCCAGGCTGGGGCCGCTGGGGTGGGCTGCCCCACCGTGGCTCTGTCTGCCCAGGTTTCGGGGGCCGTGGGGGTGGTGCAGCGGGTGAGTCGCTGGCAGCCACAGCCAGAGCATTGTGGTTCTTGTCCAGTGTAAATGTCCTGGGGATCTGGTAGATGGAGAGTGGGGTGGCAGGGATGTCATAGGAGTCTGTGGAGAGCTCCCCAAACTCCTTGCATAGGGTGTTGTTGGGAGTCTTGTAGGTGTAGACCTCCTCATTATCAGTTTCGGAGCTGGTGAGGCTCAGCTTGGGGTGGGTGTAGGAACCAAAGGAGCGCGGGAGGTCGTAGGCACTGTCCCTGAACTCTGAGTTGTGCCGGCTGGGTTTTGGCAGGCTGTAAAAGCCGTGCAGCTGCCCACCAACGCCGTTCATGCAGTGCCCGTTGCCCTGCGAGAGCTTCTGGACTGCCGTGTCACTCCGCATGAAGAAGGCAGACCTTGTGGCTTGGGAGAAGCTGGCACTCCTGCAGAGAGAGGGGAGAAAGGGGCTGAAATGGGGGGGAGAGCCGGTTCTGGGCCCGTTCTGGGGTGCAGAGAGCTCTGCTCCCCCTGTTTGTCACCTTACTGACCCACACTGCCCAACCCCCGAGCAACGAGAACACCTCAGACCCCTCCGAACATGCCCACAAGCCACTTAATCCTGAAACACCTTCAAAATTCCTCTGTCACAGGTGAGAGGTTACATGCACCCAGCTCCATGACAGGGCCACAGGCAAGAATGAGCCTTTTGTCCAGACATCAATTGCACCAAAAGGGCAATTTTCACCCCAGCTGACAAAGCCCCAAGGCACAGCTGCAAAGGGCCAATCTGTCAGCATTGCCATCGTGCCTCCACCGCCCATCCCACCCGCAGTACAGGAGGGAGGCTTCATCTCACCTCTGCCTTGCAAATGTGTTTGAGAGGGCCTGGAAAAGTTCCTGATGGGGATTATTTCAAAGTCTCCAGCCATGTCACCACCCCACCCTCTTCCAGGACAAGCACTGGGGAGGTAATAGAAGTCCCCAGCTGAGATTTGGGGTTTGCAGCCCTGACGTGCATGCAAAGGAGGAATGAACCTCAGGGCTAATTTCAGATTTGTAAAAGCCCTTGAGTCCTCCAGGGTGAGCAGGGCAGTGTGGTCGCTGGATCCATGCCTTGCTAATGATTCCTCGATTTATATGCAGTCATGGCTGGGGACACTAGCCAGAACAGGGGCCGAGCACGGAGACCTTGGGCCTCTAACAACTGCTGGTTAGCCACTGCTCCTCTGCTGATTCCCTTCAAGGTACTTCATCTCCTGTTTTATCCCTGCTTTATCCCTGTTTTATCCCTTACATGGGTCAGGCTTTTGGGGATCAGACTGTCCCAGTCAGAAAGGGCTCAGCCAGCCCCATACAAACATCCCCCCATAGAAGAAAGTTCTGCCCTGTATCAATCATTGTGGTGAGAAAAAGCGAAATGGTTATGGGGGAGTTTCCAGCAGTGGCATGTCACTGGGAAAATGCCAGTCCTATGGGAAAAGCTGGGAGATGCTGGTTTACACTGCTCTGGTGTGGCTGATGCTCTGCAGGGACAACAGGGACTCTGTTTCATGGAGCCAGCACGAGATGGCGCTCAGAAATAGGGCTTATTTAGGGGAAAAAACAAGTGATGCTGTGGTAAGACAAATGAATCCCTGCCACCTTTGGAGCTCAGTCCATCCAGAAGTGGTTTGGGTTCTGTCAGGGTATTTTCGGTCGAGGACTTGAAACCTCTCAGGGGTTAATTATTCTGCATTGCCTGCCAATTAGCTACTATTACCCTCATTTTATGGATGAGTAAAGTAAGAGCTCCAGAGCAGAAAGGGGAAGGATTCCCAGCAGTCCTGCAGCCTGGCCCCATGCACTGGGCATTGATCAGATGATTATTTCTGGCCCAGTTGCAGAAGCTACCACTGGCCAGTTTTGTTTCTGCTCACCAAAGCATTGGTGCTTGCTCTCTTCTCCTCCAGGCCCCTACCCGGTTTGGGGTCTTGGAGGGTGGCTCTTAGGTATCCTCACAGCTGGAGCATGAGAGGGCCATTTTTTTTTTAAACACTGTTCCATCAACTTCATCTGAAGTTAATTTTTCTGAGCCTTTTTCTGTTGTTGTTTTCCAAGTAGGGAAAGTCAGCTGCAGCAGGAAAGCCCAGTGGAGGCTGCAGCCTGCGCTCTGCTCTCACTCCACGCCAGCTGGACTCCGACAGTCTCTTCCTCCCTCCCTCCTCACCCGCTCCTGCGAGCCAAAACTCTTCACGTCAAAAAAACTCCTCGCTATTTAAGGCAACTGGCTGGGTCTGGAGGCGGGGAGCTGTGGCTGGCTCAGAAATCCCACACTGTGCACCACCAGCCGCCACGAAGCCCAGTGAGCTCTGGGAGGGGTGAACAGCAGAGTGGTGCAAACCCTGCCCATCCCTTTGTCCTTTTCCTGGTTAAAGGCAGCAATTAGGGCCCTGCCTGCAGGATCACAAAGTGGTTGAGGTTGGAAGGGACCCATAGAAGTCATCTGGTCTAAACCCCTGCTCAAGCACGGCAACCTAGAGCTGGTTGCTCAGGACTGTGCCCAGACAGCTTCTGAACATCTTCAAGGATGGAGACTCCTAAACTTCTCTGGGCAACCTGTGCTAGTGTTCAGTCACACTCACAGTGAAAGAGTGTTTCCTGATGTTCAGATGGGCTCTCCTGTGTTTAAGTTTGTGTCCATGGCCTCTGGTCCCTGGCACTGGGCATCACTGACTGGCTCCATCCCCTTTGAACCCTCCCTGCAGGGGAGACCCCCCTGAGTCTTCTCATGTGCCAGCTGAAGAGTTTCAGCTCTCTCAGCCTTCCCACTTAAGAGAGATGCTCCAGTCCCTTCAGCAACTTCCTGTCCCTTTGAAGTGGACCCAGTACTGATCCCTGGGGTACTGCTGGCGACTGGCCTCCAACCAGACTTTATGCCACTGACTATCGTCCTCTGGGTCTGGCCATTCAGCCAGTTTTTAACACCACCCAGACAGCCAGGCGAGCTGGGAGCTAGTGAGGTCACCACTCTGACCTTCTCCTCTCAACCATGATGAGATGAGACCATAACTTTCTCCAGATGGGTCTTGCAGACCTCCAAGGATGGATGTGGGTTGAGTGTCTCACCCCCAGCCCTCCCTCAGCCGTCCCCAAGTGTGTGGGATACAATACCTTGCGTTTTCTGACTTTCTGCTCATACACTGGTGGAGGAAAAGGTAGTCCTGGGGGGCACTGGCAGACAGGGTGCTCTGGAGGTGGCTGGCAGGTGAGTCAAAGGTGAACAGGGTGGGCTGGCTGGAGTGGGACGGCGCTGAGGACTTGCGCTCTCGCAGCAGGTGGTGGCTGGCACTGCTGAGCTCTGCCGGGGAGGAGCGCGGGGCGTGGTTCATGGAGGCAATGCTCCTCAGGGTGTCTGTGCAGGGAAGAAACACATCTGTGAGTGTCAGATGTAGCTACCCCACATCCCGTGTTCCCAGGGTAAATGCTCTGGTGTTTATGGAGGTCGGTGGGGTTTGCTCATGACTCCAGGTGATGCTCTCAGCTTCTCTACTCGGAGCACATGCAACTATAGGTACCATGTATGGAAATAAATATTTATCATATTCTATCATAAATCATATTTCATCATTTTATAATATTTTATCACATGCTTAGTGGCTTGCTGGGATATCTGCAGGATGCCAGCCTATTTCATGGGGAGCACAGTGGGTTGTTAAACCTGATTTAAAAGAGAGGAGCTTTCACACCGCAGTGAGATGTGATTTAAGTCACCTCCATCCCTCTGTGTAAGGGCATCACTGCTATCCCTTTACAGTTGGGTTAACTGAGGAACAGGGTGGAAATCTGGATGGACATCATGACAGCAGAGATGAAAAATATTCTCATGTTTCCAAATTCTGTATTGATTTTGTGACCTCAAGAGAGCTGCTGCTGTTTTCTGTGAATAAAATGGGATGCAGACTCAAGGCATGACCACTAGTGCCCACCCCCGCTGCTCAAGGAAAAACAGACTTTAAAATATTAATTTCAATGGAGAATATCCCAGAGGCCAGGAATAATCACCCAGCTACTCCAGCCCTCTCATAAGTGTGCTTCATGAATTTGAACCACAGATGAATTTTTACAGCCAAGCTGTAAATCCCCATTAAAAAAAAACAACCAAACAAAAAAGCCAAAACAAAACCAAAATACCCAGAAAACCCACAAACTGCAGAATATTTTGGGAAAGTTGATCCATCTCTGGTTGCAGATGATGACGTGGAAAACCATCCATGCACTCCCGACATCTGAAAACCACTCACCATGGTTCGCTGAAGTCACACTTTATATAATAAGTGTGATTTACATTTATTTAGTGCTGATACAAAACACAAAAAACCCCAAATCCTAACAAAAAGGGGAAATCCATGCATTTTCTCGCCACCACTAACTTTGGGATTGCTTTCAGGTTTCCCTGAGACAATGTTCACCAGCACCTCAAATTTGACTTCAGGCACCCATGCTCCAACACAAGGATGAGGGAGTTTTTATAGATTACCAACCTCTTTCTTTCTATTCCTTTCCTCAAATTCCAGATCCTACCAGATATTTTGCGCCTGACTCCCTTACGCTACAGAGAAACGAGTTCTCTGCAAAGCCGCTCTCGTGGCTCGGACAAGGAGAAGCTCCACACAGGGTGATTTTTCACCAACTTCTGAATCATGTCAAGATACAAAATCAATCTGTCTGCTGCTCATTCACTGCTGCTACATTTTTTTCCCTGGTGTTACTGCAAACTTCACCCAGTGCAGAAAAAGTACATTAATAAAAGCCAAAGAGCCTGGCTTGACTCTGTTGGTTTGGTTTGTGCTAAACACAGAAAGGATCGATATTTAACATTGACAGTAATGGTGGGGGATGACAGCTTAAAACTCTGATTCCTGTCTTTTTTGCATGGGCATTAAAGATCCCTTGGGGCTCTTCATGGGAGTAAATGGCTGTCTCGGTGTCCTCGGACAAAACAGTGTCTTGACCCTCATTCTTATTAAATATTTATCCCATAGCAGTACGGAATGATCCCCATTGGAAAAGGAGTCTTGAGAGCTATGAAAATTCCCAATCAAGTGGTTTGAGATCAACCAGGATGAGAGATCCCAAACCCACACTACCATCAAGTACAGGGGGGCTGCACCCAACGTGCCTCTCAGGAACCCCATCTTGCCACCTCTGGAATTACCAGCAAGAATTGCCCATGGCACTGTGCTTTGGCCAAGACTCTCTGGGGACGGTGAGGACGACAGGTTGGTGTTGTGCTCCCATCCCAGCATGAAGGTCACCTCTGGGGACAACTATGAACTGCATTGCGTTGGTGTCCCTCCAATAGCCCTGAGCTGTCCTCTCACACTATCCCTGCAGGCTCTGCACTTGCCATTGCATCAAAATGTTATGGCAGGGCAAAATACACCCAGGAGTTAGAAATAACACTGATTTATTTGTGCTAACACAGCCGGAGGGGAGAGATGGGGCTGCACAGAGGAGACAGTCCCCAGCGACACCCCAGGGCACAGCAACTTCATAACACTTCAGGGAGCCCTGTGAATCCTGCACTGCCAGGAGACCTTAATCTTTCCCCAAAAATCAGTCTGATTTGGGGAACGCAGCGCAAAAGATGCACTCATTGAAATCAGGATGAATTACTCCACGGTTACTCCGACTGCATAAGTGAAAATGGGGGAGGAAGGAGGGCAGGAGGCAATGCCTGGTAAAAGCATGTCACTTCCCTGGGGAAAGCCGCTCTATTGACACCCTCATTGATTTTCAAAATGAATTCCCAGCTCGCTTCCCACAGCGACCCGGCCACCGAGAGCATTAGTGGGAGCCAATTCAGGACTCGTGTACTCCATTAGGTCTGCGAGATGAACTCGGTAATAGTAGGTGAGAGATGGATTGCTTTGCAGGGCTGGGAGGGTATTGCAAGGGCTGGGAAGATAAATCCTATGGAAGGAGACTGCCAAGATTGGTCTGGATTTTTTATGCTGTGGGGGTTTTTGGCACTACAATAAAGGACAGCTCATGTGTCCAGGTCAAACGCTGACAGAGGGTCCTGATGGAGAGCAGTAAAGGAGGCAAGAAAGGAAATCAAGGCAGAAAAATAGTATTTGAAGACTAGTACATGCTAAGGGAAAAATCAGGACACCACATCAACTTGAAACGCAGACAGGTCCCCATGAGGGTAAGGCATAGAGGATGAATATGAGGCAGAGATCTCAAACTTGCCATGCTGCAGCACCCAGCTCCCAGATGATGAGGACAAACACTCCTTTCTCACATCCATGCAGGGCTCTTAGTGAATAATCTCCATGAGATCCCATCTGGATGTCTCCAGGCATCCGTCCCACCCACATCATGACCAAAGATACTCAACGCAATCTCTCCACAGGACAAAAAGAATGATGATTCTCAATCCCTCATGACCATCCACCTTGGGGCCATGGATAAACCCAGGGCCCTCCTTCATTTAACAGTGTAAACATAACCCTCTAATCCTTTGGCTTGATGTTGGTATCTTGAGTTCATGTTGAGGGAATGTATCAAGTACAGCCAAGGAGGGATAAGATTCTGTGCAGTTCCTACTGCCATTCCCAGGAGGGACAGAGTTAAAGTTATATAGTGGGGCCATGTGGGAAGTGTCATCTTAACCCCACATTTCCTGGCCAGTTCTCCTCCGAGTTTGGGGAATTGGATTCTCACACTCTGGAACAGGCAGTGTTGGACGCCCACAAGTTAAAATCCAATGTCAGCAGCATGATTTACACACACACATCTTGCTGGGCTCAGGCTACAGCTGTTGCACTGGTCCCTGCAAGAAGCCAGCAGCTCTGTGGGAACAAACCAGCACAGCCCTGCAAAACCCCATGATGTCAGTGGCCTTTGGCTGAAGGCTTGGTATTCACTAGTCCAGGTTAAGATATACCTTTTTCTCCATGTGTTGCAGCGAAGTGGGAAAAAAACCCTTGGAAATCCATACTCAAAGCAAAAATCCACAACTGTGAGCACAGCCAGCAATGGGATGGACTAGGCTGGGAGCCAGGAATTTTTTATGAATGTTTTCAATCCCCCAAAGCGGTAATTCCCTCCTTGTTGACAGTTCTGAATTCCCTTGCTCAGAGCACTCGACTATTGCTGTGTGCACATAGCTTCACACAGTGTTCCTGGGCTTATCTGAGCAAAATAACAACTCAGCCTCCTTTGGAAATTGTTGCTGAATGTCCTTTTCCACTGCAGCTGCAATGTCAGCTTTCCCCGCCTGAAGGCAGAGGCTGGGACTGCAACTCCCTGTATCTTCAAATGATGCTGTGGATAAATTCCTGTGCTCCTGTCGATGATCGCAGCAAAGGTGCCAGGCTTGCGTGGCATCCCAGAGTGGCACAAAATTCCCAACACCAAACTGGCAAGGACTGGTCCAAGAGCTCCACAGATTAGGGCTCCTCAGATCTGCTCTGGCCACGACATGCCTTGGACCACACTGCTGACTTTGTGCCAGTTAAAACTTGTGGCAAATGAGACTTTCTTTAGCGAGGGAATACTAGAAATCTACTAGAAATAATCCCTAGGATAGCACTGAGCAGACCATGCTCATGCACCATCGTCTTCCTCACTCTTTGGAGCAATTCCATCATTTATTAGCAAAAAGAGAGGGAACCTTCCCTATGGGAATCTCCCTGCACCCCCGCTTTTGCTGCCAGCTCTCTCCTCAAGCACAAGTACCAAGAAATAATTAAAACAAGACAAACAACCCTACCAAAACAAGCCATCCACATGCTTCTCCTGGCAGGGAGAGAACAAACAACATGTCCAGTGGATGAGTCAACACAACACAGTGCTGCCAAGAGGCCCTGGGATGCCATGAGGATGAGCATGGCACCCGAGGAAGGTTTATTTACTGAGCTTTCCCTATCGCCTCCAAGTTGAATGGCATTTGGAAAGGCTATTGTCAGTCTGAGGATGCCTTGGCAGATCACTAAAGGTTTTCTCCAGCAGGTTAGTGGGACACAGCATCTGATCTGGATAATTTCCTGCTCCTTCAAAATACAGAGCTGTGTGCATGGACACAGGCACCCCAATACTTATCACTGCCTGAATTTCGGGTGCCAAGCAGGGGCAGCTGAGCTTCCCAAAACTGAGGACAGGGTACAGCTTCATCCCCCACTGCAGAGGAGCTGAAGAGCAGAGACAACAGTGCCACAGGACTTTTGAGCTTTTCCTTTCCAGTTTCTGATGCTCATTTCCATTTGCTTTGGGAAACTGGTCAGGACAGACTGGCCAAGGGAAAGGAGGAGCATCATCCCTTTACAGACAAGGATCTGCTGCACACAGGGCTGAGGGCATGGTTTCTGTTATACAATTTCAGTCATCTAAATGATTCTTAGCCTATGCTAGTTCCCTTAGGTTTTCTCTATGGAGAACAGTGAAATCTCCCAATTATTTAAGCATTTGACACAGGACAGGGAGAATTACCCAAGAAAGAGTTATGGGAGAGACAGTGAGAAAAAGATGACAATAAATAGCATCGTCTTTCTCCATTAGTGTCAGCGCTGGCTGGGCTTGCATTTGTATGAAACAACTGAAAAACAGTGGCAAAGTAAGAGCACTTGCTGCAGAGAAACATGCAGGGAAATAGGGGAAAAAATCAGTGCTGGAGAGTGAGTGAGAAGAGAGGGAAAGGAACCAAGTCCTGACCTCAAAGCATTATATATCTCACTTATTTTAACAGTAATCAATTATTCGGAGGACGAAGGGGCAGAAGGGAGAGAGACTGCAACAGAAACAATGCAATGCTTCTCCCTGGAGCACACAGGTTTGCTGCTGCAAAATGAGGCTGTGCCCCAAATACCATCCCTGCCCTGGGAAATACCCCTTGGTGACAGTGACCCATGTCTGTTTCATATCAGCATGTCCTGGGGCAGTTACCATTTGAACAGCAAATCTGCCACTGGATCATGGAGCTCAACTCTCGTGTCAGTACTTGGAAGTCTCACATTTGGCCAGACTGGGATGCCTGGTGTGCACCTATTTATTTTTGTTTTAAGGGCTTCAGTGCTTGGAGATAAAAGCAGATGAACTTGGATGCTCACAAACCTGGCTTATGTGTGCCCTTGGACACCCTTATCTGAGAGTCCTGGAGTGGACAGTGCCCTACAGCTGGGGATGAAGGACAGTCCCAGGGCGGCAGCATGGGCTGGGCTGGGCCTCATTTGCTGCACAGAACTAACCTCATCTCGCTCTGCTTCATGGATCATCATTTCTGATATTGCAAAACCAATCTGTTGAGGGGATGCAAAACCCATCTGATTAAATGCGATAAAGAAAAGGCTGGAACAGAGGGGAAGGACAAAGATGATGTGGTGTAACTGTAAAAAACACGAAGTGGTCTCAAGGTGGGTATTCTTGCCTTTGTCAGGCTAAGTATAAGGTGGCAAAAACCAGGCAGTGGGGATGTGCAGAATTAGCTGCTTTCTGTCTGTGGATGCCTCACGTGATTCTGGCAGATGCCAGGGGCATCCTTAGCAAGTCTGTCTGGAGGTACAAATAGCTACTAAGGGAGGTACAAGCAGTCTGTGGAGCCCAGTGCTGCTGGACAGGGTTGAAGCTGTTGAAAACTAAGAGCTACAGAAAGAGGTGACACATTTATATGAGAAAAGGATTTTTTTCCCCAGAGGCAGACTCATGATGGCCCAGGATCAAACCAGCTCTCTTACTGTGTGACATGAAGCTCTGGCATCCTGTTTTGGAGGATTGCATTGGATATTATTATTGGTTGTTATAATTGGACATTACTATTTATGATTATGATGATGATGATGACGACTAATGATTTTGGCACCTCTTAACCCAGATTCCCTTGGAAATCACACTAGAGCAGTCTCACCCAAGCACTGCGGTCCAACATGTCATCAAAAAGTCCAGAAGCTGGTGCACCATTGACTTCCCCTAGCCCAGGATAAACTTGGTTTTAGGTCCTGAACACATTTTCCCTCGTCCTCTTATCACTCACTGCAAGCAATATGTGGGCACCTTTCCTTGCCTGAGCAAACATGAGTGCACGCCTCAGTTAGCAGGGATGGAGGAGAAAGAATGAATCCTGGTCTAATCCCTGACAGGGCTTCTTAACAGCTCGCTTTAAATTTTATAGCCCTTTTTATAGACAGGGGGAGCAGAGGTCTTTAATGTTCCAGGAGAGCAGAGAAAAACTTCCACTAGGAGAAAATGTGAACCCATTTTACTTATGCATGATTTAGGACCATTTCTATTCCAGGGAGCGCGCAAGAGGCCCAAATATTTGCACTTTGTATTATAGAAGAACTGCCATTCCTGGCTCTTTACAGAAGTAATTTATTTCGATCTCACCTTACCTTGGGGGAAGGAACATTATAACTCCCAGTTTGTCGGGGAGTCAATAAAACAGCAGTGTTGTTATGGCTCTGCTTTACCATTGCTCAGCAAGGCAGTACTTGGGAAAAAAAGAGCATCCCCAAATTTCTCCTCTCAGAGTCCCCTTCTTCATGGGTTCATTTGCACTCATGCATGGGACCTAACTGCAGGATTTTGACTCTGTTTTTCTCTCCTCTGTACAGGATTAATGTTATTTTTTACCACTCTAAGGGTGGTTTTTTAGCTGGTGAGTTAAAAGGAAAGGGAGGTGGGAGCTGTGCAGGGGTAAGGGTGAAGATGGGGACAGGTGGCTGCAGTACAGCTGCACATTTCTCACAGCTTCAGGTGAGCCCGTCATGCTCAGACAGGGTAACATCAGCCCTGCAAAAACCCAGATGAGACAAAAGAAGTCATTAACTCTCATGGATGCAATACTGTGTCCCTGAACCAGCCACAAAGCAGCCTGGGAGTCAGTGCAAGCAAAAGTCAGTCCAGCTCCAGAAAACATGCTCTTAAGGGTGGAGACTGACTTGGTTTTTTTTCTTTCTGAAAGTTAAGCTTCTCTTTTTGATCTCTACAGCCTTTTCTCTCAAAATAAGCCTATCTGCAAGGGTTTTCCATGTGGTTTTTTGTTTGTTTGTTTGTTTGTTTCCTTGTTCTTGGGGTTTTTTTTTATTTGGGGCCATGGGCGTACCCTGTCCACATACTGGGATCATCCGAAGAAATCCTGAAGGCAATGCCATTCTTAGAGGGCAAAATGCAAGAAGCAAGAACCTCTTTAAGCAATGGGAGGATTGCACCTTGCCCAGCCGCTCTGTTGATGGGCTCTGCCACACCAGCACGCCAGGAAAAATGGAAACACCTCAAAAAGCCATCCTGGATCTCTCTGCCCATCATTAAAAACCCGAGTCCTGCCCCTTAGACAGTCTATTAACAGTGCTCCGTGGAAGCAGAGAAAGAAAAGGTCCTTTGCAGCAAGCTATTCACATTGCCATGAGGTTAAAGATGCCTGTGACCCCCAAAGATTTATGCATTCAGAAATCAGTTCACATGCAGTAAAGGTCTTCAGTATCAGTTAAAGCCCAGAGGTTTTTCTCTTCCTCTTCTTTTAAGATGCAATGATGGCAAAAAGACTTGGAATTTATTCCCTACACATCACCATAATCAAATAATATGCTAATGCTATTAGCATGGGACCTTGCATGGCAAATGACTTAGACTCATATTCTCTTTCAAAATACTAGAGTTTCATTTAAATTGGTCTCCACAGCAACCAGAAATGAACTGGAATAATGTCAGATGGAAATTTTCATGTCTGGGCACGGCGGACAAGGAATTTTGCATCAGGGATTGAGGGGAGAGCCATGAAGACAGCTTGAGCCCACCAGGGTTGGTGGGCTTGTGCTGGTCAGCTCCTTCCCAAACAGTCAGCACCTGTGATGATAAATGCAAGGACAAAATTCACCTGCACATCCAGGAGGAACTCAAAACATCCTGATGGAAAAGAGATGAGAAGACATGATGTGATTCATGTAGAGCGAAGCCTGAGAAGGTTTTCTTGGTCCTCCTCCCCACAGATGCTAAGTGGCCTCAGGGCAGACACATATGACAACTGGTTTCATTGATGCTGAATCCGTTCTCATCTGTTAAAATCAAACCTGGCTGTTTGCAACTGGCCTGAGAGAAACAAGATTCTCCTCATGGGCCACACTCCTGTATCTCAGGGTTGTACAAGCACAGACCAGGAAGAAAGTGTTTTCTTCTAGCTTCCCTCTTCTACAACAGGAAATGCTGCTGCTTCCTTTATCTCAGCTGCTCACAATCTCTCCATGGTAAGCACTGTCTCCCATGAGGATCTAGGATGTAAAGGACCTGCAGCATTTTCCGACCTGTGCCCACCAGCTGATCACGTGGTTCTGTCCCCAAAACCACTCCCCAAACCCATTTGAAAATGAGCTGAGCTTTGCAATGCCATGGCTGAAAAGCAGCTGGTTAGAAACTAGCTCTAATTTCTCATGGAAGTGTTTTCCCAGCTGCTGCACTCATCTTCCCTGCACTTGTTTCACTCTGTGGTAACCATTACATCAGCAGGCATGGTGTGATCCTCATCCTGGTGGGGGCTTCTAGGCATTCCCCTAATCATAAAATGAGTATTAGCAATGTGTCCCACAAAAATGTCTTTGAAAGCAATGTCAGAAAGTGGGAAGCATCTCGCTTGAGAACGGCTGAGAGTTCAGGCAGCGAAAAGAAAACAACTCCGACCAGTCTTTCGATTCTGTTTGTAATTATCTGGGTTCTGGTGGGTGTTAGAACATCTGTACTGGTTTGGCAGGGAGTGGGGAGCACGGCTTGTGCCAAAGGCAAGAACTGGTGTGGGTTGAAAGCAGTGCAGTACTTCGGAGCGGTATTTGCACTCAGAAACACGAGGCTGGCAGCTCCTCCCACAAGCGATTTTGTGTTAGTGTCAGTTCCAGTAGTATCCCTGTCCCCACATTCCCCATCCACCATGGCTTGTGCCCCTCTGGGACCATCCCAAGAAAGAGCTGAGGATGGCTAAAGGAGATGCAGAGTGGGCTGGAGTCCTGAATCCCACTGGGCTCAACATCCTGATGGACTTTGGTCACCATCAGTTCAGCTCCATCTTATGTTCTTGTTTTTCTTTTCCCTGTGCATGAGTGTTTCCACCTGGAAACCCTCCATGTTCCCGTCACATCTGGTCATGCACAAGCAAGTCTCTCCCCGCTGGATATTTCTGCACCGAGAAGCAGAGCAAACTCCCAGCATGGATGTTGCTGTTTGAACCCTGTGCACTAAAGCATGGGCTGGTTCTGTGGTTATTTTTAACACACAGCAGCAGTAGAGCTGGGTTTAGTGGAGCAATGGAACGTAACGTAGAGCTTAGTCCTCAGGAGACTCAGGTAAGGCAGATTTATCACAACCTCCTTCACCTTACAGTTTTGGATTTTGGCATTCCTTGCCTGACTCAGGAACAAAACATTCACTGGCATCCAAAGACCAGAGCAAACCATCCCTGCTCTGATGCTTGCTCGTGGGTTGGGAACCATCCCATGGGCTTACTCAGCATTTCCTCACCCTCCTCTCCCTTGCTCAAACCAGCTCACCAAGTGTGGTGAGTCCATTCTGAAAACCCAGATGACATTACCCTCCTTGCAGCTCACCCATCCTTGCACCCACCACAGTTGGAACCAGCACCCAGAGCAAACTCCACATCTTCTTGCCTGGTGCCTCGCCCGGTGCTTCGTGCTTGGCTTAGGGCCAGCTGAAAATCTTCTGACATCCTCCAGCTGGAAAATGCCATTTAATCAAAATAGGAGCTTACCAAGGGATTGCTTGAAGCCAGAAATTACAAGAAACCTTCAGCGGATAAAAGTGAATTTTAAGTAAAAGGGGAGAAGGTCGAGGTATTTTAATTCACTCTCATCAGAGCGGATAATTTTTTGGGGGCAGATTGCCCCTCTTGACTGAAAATCATAATCATGTGCTTTTTAGATATGAAAGTGCAATTCTTGTTTCTTCCTGAAATTCATTCAAATTCAGAATGAAAAGGTGCGAATCAAAATTGACACTGAAAGAGTATGAAAATGAATACCAGAGGGAGTGAAAACGAAGATGCTGAATTTTCACTGCCTTTGAAAGGGAGTTTGTTTTGGGCTTGTCACCTGCTCCACTTGCTGCAAGGACAGCATTTCCCCAGATTGCTCTGACTCCACACAAGCAACTGCTGAGCACTTCTCCTTCCTCACAGGAATGGGATTTATTTTATTTTTGATTTTAATTACTGACGTGACACGTGTCTGAACTTAGTGTATTTGGCTTCTGAGACAGATCTGGGTGAGATCCATCTTCATCCTTCATCTGTGGGATGAAAAGTGGTATGGTGACAAATGCACAGTACATTAGATCCATTTATCTCCAGAGATGATGGGAGGAATAAGCCAGGATATAATGGATTTTGGCTACAACCACGGGAATGCAGGGACTACTGGGACCAGACCAGACTAGAAGCCAGTCTGCTCCAACCTCTCAACTCCAACTGCTCTGGAGACAGCTGAGAACTTCACAGGGATCACTCATGCAGCAATGCACCCGCAGGGAAAACTCATTTGTGCGTCACCTCATCTCTTATAAACTTTATTTAAGCAAATATTTTGACTTATCTAATACGACTGAGGGCATTCTTGCAGTCATGGCAGTACTAATTCTTTGAGCCACTTTATCTGTAAAACAAACCACTGCTCTGTGACCACAGGGTTGGTCTTCCTTTCAGACGGCACCACGAGACACCAGACCAGTAGCATGTGTTCTCATCACCGAGATATGAGTGGATTTTTTAGTACACAAATCTCTGCCCAGGACTTGGACAACATGGATTTATCTCCATAAAAATGTTACTGGCGGGCAGAGGACAAGGTGGTCCTTCCAGCGGTGTGCTGAAGAAACTCAAAGCATTTCCAAGTCGGTACTCTTGAGTTCTTCTTAGAGGTAGAAGAAACTGTGGAAGTGAGTTTCTGGAGCATCACAGAAAAACCAATAGGATCTCAGACGCTCAGAAGGAGTTATGTTGATGCCAAAGAGGAGATATAACAGTATTTAAAAACTGTAATAAAGCTGTAAAAGCATGAATGAGCTTCAAATGAAAATCAAAATCCACCCCCTTTCTTAGAATTATGGGGATGAGGAAAAACCACAATCAACTGGGATTGAGATACTAAAAAGAAAAAAGGAAAGAAAAAAGTAAATACTTAAGAGATACCACAGTGCTTTCTGGGAAGAACAGTCTTCTGCTCTATCAGGAGGTTTTTTTCAGACAAATCTCAAGAGAGGAATGCAGCATTTTCATAGGATCATAGAACAGCTTGGGTTGGAAGGGATCTTAAAGACCACCTAACTCCAACCCCCTGCCATGGGCAGGGACACCTTCCACTAGACCAGGCTGCTCAGAGCCTCGTCCAACCTGGCCTTAAACACTGACCTATCTGGGCATCCACAGCTTCTCTGGGCAACCTGTGCCAGTGCCTCACCACTCTCACAGTAAAGAATTTCCCCATAACGTCTAATCTAATTACCTTCTCTTTCAATTTAAAACTTTTCCCCCTTGTCCTATCCCTATCTGCCCATGTAAAAAGTCACTCTCCCTTTTTTTTATAAGCTTCCTTTTTATTTTCACTTGGAAGACCATGTGTTGACCAGGTTTTCACCCTAACACTAATCATCAAAGCAACCATCAAGCAGCAAAAAGATTCATCACAGAATTTATGGATTTCAAGTGGGTATTTGAAAGACTTCATCATGACTCACTGGAGAGCAATATGAACCGTCATGGCAAGCCAGCAAAAATAATTATCCTTGTAACGGCTTTATATCAAGGTTTAGCCTGTGCAGAGCACACGCAGGCTGGAGGGGAGGGTTTATACAGACAGCAATGTCAAACAAGGTGGTGCCTGGCAGGGCAGGTGATCGGCCAAGAGATGAAGATGAGGATGGAGCCACAGGCAGCGCAACAGTCGTTCACTACACTTTTACAGGGGACGAAGCATTTGCAAGTGCCCAGACACCTGCCCAACACTTCAAAAAGAGGATTCATTGTCAGTTATGAAGGAAAAAACATAAAATAGCAACTGCAATGAGCCACTCCACTCCAGCTTACTCTCAAAAGCAATGGCATACAAGCACAGGGGCAGGTTGGCAGTGAAACGATGGAAGGTAATCATACCAAAACTTGGCACAAGCAGCTGTGCTGGCCGGGATGGGATTAGGTCATGTGGAACTGTGAGAGCACATGATGAAATTTTTGAGGTGAAATGTTACTTTCCATTTTAATAAACAGATATAAAGGGTGGCAATCAATCAAAGGTGCAAACGAGTGACATTCCTCGGCATGTGACAACAACCCAGTAAGTATGAAAGGAAGCTACATCTCCATTAAGGGCTGAGATGAGCCAGAGCTTCACCACCCACCATAGAGCAGCTGGAGGACCTTTAGGGGCAGCCGTATGAAGAGCAGATGAGGTCCCTTGGTCTGTTCAGCCTGGAGAAGAGGAGACTGAGGGGAGACCTCAGTGCAGTTACAACTCCCTTGTGAGGAGGGGAAGACACTGATCCACTGATCTCTTCTCAGTGGTAATCAGTGGCAGGACTCAAGGGAATGGCCTGAAGTTGTGTCAGGGGAGGTTTTGGTTGGATTTTAGGAAAAGGTTGTGCAGGGGCAGCTACAGCAGGTCAGAACAGTGTCCAGCCAGGTTTTGAGTATCTCCAAGGATGAAGACTCAGGTTAGTGGGTTTTGTTGGGTTTTTTGGGGGGCTGGACTTTATTTTCCACACAGCTGTAAGTATTTGCTTCATCGTCTGTGGCTTAAAGTGATGGTAAGCATGGAAAAATAGCAAAGATGGTCCTTGGATGCCTGGTGGAAACCATAACTCCGTTCTAGGTCTGAATCCCACAGAGAAGCAGCAGACTGTGGACAAGCAGGGAACAGAATAGATAAATAACATCTAATTTTCCTGGACAGTTTCATTTTTAAACAGGTTTTTCAGGATCTGTGGCCAAATGTCCCTTTAAAGACCATTCCCAGCTTGGAGGGAACAGGTACCATCACTGATCTGCCTCTGGCAACAAATGGCTGGAGATAGAAGAAAAGATGCACCAACACATCTGTATTATGCCTTAGTGATGAATCCTTTCCACCAGAGGCTGCCTTTCTGCTCAGTGCTAGTGCAGCACCTGGCATAGCAAGAGACAGGTTTCTTGGCTACATCTACACCGTGATGGACCCTTAGAGATGTTCTCAGCCTTCTTGGAGGGAGCTGGGACGTGGAAAGGGCATTCATGGGGCATCCTTGGATCAGGTGTAACCCCACAGCCCTAAGTAATTGACAACATTACAGCTCTGGTATTGTACCACAATAAATAAATCAAAAACATGTTTGAGGAGCAGGCAGTAATTATAACTGAGGCATAGAAACCATCTAGGGAAGAAATGCTATCTTTACAGATAAAATCAGTAATAAATGCTACTGCATTCATAAATAAGAATGAGTCTGGAAACAAACCCTGACTGGTGTCATGGAAAGTTCACAGGAATCGACAGCTTCATGTCTCCTCCCTGCTCCATATGCCTTCACTTGGAGGCTTTAAAGGCTTTAGAAAGCTTTCCCTTTGCTCAGGCTTGGTTTTAATTGGAAATATAAAGCAATACAAACCAGGAAACAAACAGGCATTGGGGCCCGGGAAATGAGAGTCTAAATCTGTCCTGGCTTTTATCAGGTTTTACAAAGCAGTGTGCAGGGCATATAAAACCATGGTCCCTCTCAAAGCTTTGGAAGGAACAATGTGAAATATACAGAGGGAAGAAATAGGGAAATACATTTACTTGGGAGGAAAAAAGTGCCATGCTGTGAAATACTGCCAGAAAATTATCCTTTGCAAAGATGATTTTTTCCCTTGTCCAACCTGCTTGCACATGCATTTTGGGGTTCTCTGTCCACTGGATTTCCCAGCCTGGTTCCTATGTGCTGGGCATCACCTGTGGGTCCATGTCATGCCCTGATGCCTGAGAAACTCTGTAGACACAGATTCATGGCAGCTCCATGAATCCCAAAGCACATGACTGGGGCACATGGGCTACAACAGTCCCAAGAGCCCTCTGGGAAATAAAAATGCAGGCGAATCTGACTGTGAGTTTCCTCCCAGTTGGCTGACACCCAAAAATGCCTCCCTCCCTCCCTCTCTCCCTCTCTCCCTCAGTTCTGCTCAGACAGTGTCACTTCACTCCAAGTCCATCAGCTGTTTTTGTTTCCAAGGGCTTTGCATGGTTTTGTTTTTTGATGCACTGCTGATACCGTCTGCCGCGCTCATTTTTCCACGGTCAGTAAGTCACCCTAAAAATTCCTCTGTGCCCATTAAACTAACAGAGCTCATCTGACAGGGCTCATAGCCATAAAAGCCAATTACAAAACAAAGAATTATGTTAAATGGGTTTCTGATTCTGGGTGCCAGGCCAGGAGACAGCCCTGGCCAGGGCAGAGACGTGAACTCAGCTTGTCAATCTCTGCTAGGAAACCTGTGCTGGAAAGGCTGGGCAATGCTTTTAGTTCTAAAAAAACCCTCAAACCTCTTGAACTTCACATTTCTTCCTTCTCTCCCAGCTCAAATCCCAGCCTCAGCTCAGCTAACCCAGTGGGACTTTGGCCAGGAAAGGGCAGGATTTTCCCCAAAGGCCCCAGTCCTCCAGCTCTTTATTTATCTTCAGAAGAGGCCAGTTGGATACCCTTGAGCTGGGCGCCAGCTGGGAAACAGTCAAGAAGAGCTGGAGTATTTGGCTGTTGGTCCTTTTTGAAAGCTGAGCATAAATCTTTTTTGCTGGTTGATGGTTTTATTATTTGCAGCAAGATAAGAGCATTTTTTGCCTATAAACCTTGTGCTCCCACAAACAGCTGCATCCTCTGCCAGTTCCCATCAGCACTGAGTATGGTCAAAGGAGGCTCAACTAACACTTCTAATGGACTCTCTGGGATGGCAGAGTTATGGGTTTGCAAACACAAGGCTCACATATCTTCCGGATTATTTTCAGTTCTACCTCTTCAAAATGTCTGCAGTCACAATAAAAACATCCAAATATGAAAATCCTAAAAATTCCTAAATTTCCAAAACCCAAATTGTGAAGAAAGTCTTGATCCAAGCATTGCAAACGTCCGAGATTTGATTACATCAGATGCCCTGAAGCCAGAAGCTTGGTTTTCTGATCATATACATACCTTAAGACCTTTTCCCTTGCTAAAACCCTCTGCATCCTTTCCTCAGTCCTTTTCTTGGCACCTATATGAGCAGAAAACCTGCTCTTGGTGTCAAGGACAGTGACCACCACAGCAGTGCAGTTCTGACTCTGGTCCTGCAATGTTTCTGGGAACCCAGCATGCTGAAGAGCAGAGTGCAGCAAGAGGAATAAGGTATGGGAGAATAGGAGGGGTTGATCCCCATCTGGTGTAAATGAAACGATGAAAATAAATCATCGAAGATCCAGCTATCTCAGAGGCCTTGATGGCAATCCTGAGACGTGTGGGATTCATCTCAGCAGAGTTTTAGGAGAAAGTGGACACCTGAGCTCATCAGTTCTAGTTCCCTGGAGAACCACGGGAAAGAAATGGGCACTTCAGGGTGCAAATGATTTGCCTCATTTTAGATATATTTTTCCATTTTCACCCTAAAAGTGGACAGACTATAACCACCCACACATGCCTCACTCTTAGCAGCATCACTTCCCTCTCCAAACTGCCAGAGGAATCACAGCAAGGACACCCTCACCAGCTGATAGAGATCAGCAAGAACATCTCCCTGTTTCTGTCTTCTAGGAAGCGAATTCCAGGCCATCAATGGCACTCTGCTCTTCAGCAGACTCATCACTACCTCAACTAGCTCATCTCCAGAGGGAAAGAGGGGAAAAAAAGGGGAAAAAGACAGCAGGCAGTTAACTGCTCTCAAGCTGCTCCTTTGTGCCAATACCACTCCATCTCCGGTATTGTTTACACAGAAATAAAAGCTGAACAGTGTCAGATCTTAAAATAACTTGCTGTTTGTAGAGCAGGAAAACCAGGGTCAGGGAAGTTTGGAACAAATTTAAAGTGGCAGGAAGGCTAAGGAATGAACTGTGACTCAGGCAAGAAGGTGCTTGCATGCACCTGAAGTTTAACCATGAGGCCGGTGCAAAGTGAGTTGGGGCCACCAAGTCTCCCCCACCCAAGCCAGCGAGGCTGGGTCAAACCTGGGGCTGAGATACGACACCTGCATTTGTCCTCCAGAGTGAGTCTTCAGCCACAGCTGTTTCCCTTGTTAGGAACACTCAGAACATGGTAGAAAAGGATGAGGGGGGTCTGATGCAAAAGCTTTTGAGGTGTGCAACCAGTGGATCTAGATGTGACAGACGTGTTTTAAAAGAGGGAGCTCCTTGATGCTGAGTGCTGAAAGCACTGATGGGAACACTGAGGAAAAGGCTGCATCTGTGTGCATGGTGGGACATCAGCTCAGAGTACAGGGCTCAAGGCTCCACATTCCTGTCCCAGCACAGGCTGCCTCCAAGTCCCAAATGGAGCAGGGGAACATTCAATCTTTGGGTAGGTGAACAAACATGGGAAGGTGGGGTATCTGGAGACAATCCAACCAGACATGCCCCTTCTATCCCATGGGTCAAGCTCAACTCACCCATGCTCTTGTTCATTGCTTGTTGTACGGTCTGCCAGGGGACAGACTGGCCTCCATGTCAGCTGATACCCAAGTACAACTCATACCAGAGCTTAAACATGGAGTCAAGACCAATCGACTTGTGTCAACAGAAGCTAAAGAGTCAAGTGGGACAAGGGGGAATGAATTTAAACCGACAGGGGGAAGGTTTAAATTATATATTAGGAAGAAATTGTTTCCTGTGAGGGTGATGAGGCACCGGCACAGGTTGCCCAGAGAAGCTGCGGCTGCCCCATCCCTGGGAGTGTTGAAGGCCAGGTTGGACAGGGTTTTGACCAATCTGGTCTATTAAAAGGTGGCCCTGTCCATGGCAAGGGGTTGGAACTGGATGATCTTGAAAGTCCCCTCCAACTCAAAGCATTCTATGACTCTACGAAGTCATGGCCCACTTGAGGGCACGAGCCTCCACAAGGGGTTGCCTGCTCCATTGCCCTTAGGTGGCAGTGCTGCCTGCAGATCCCAAAACAACGCACAGCAGGGCCTGGGCACTGTCAGGGACACAAGGACACCCCCACATATCCCTCCTTGCCCCCACTGCTCATCCCACATTCCTGAGCCTTGGCACACTCCCTGGCCAGGCACTGGGCTTGTAACTCCTCCAGGGCACAAGTAGGGAAGGAAGAAGGCATGTGCTAGGCACAATAGCAAGGAAGTACCTGATCTTGCGGCAGTCAATAGTATTTCCCCTCTGCTTTGGTTCTTCCTGGCCATGGGAGAGGCAGTGGTGGCAGGAATGCAGGAACTGTCACCTTGCAGGGGCTCCCTGGTGCCCTGCTCCTGCATGCAGGGATGGGGAACACTGGTGACTTGGGAGTGTTTGGGAGACGTGGGTGGTATACAATGTTCAAACCTGGTTTTACTCTTGTCTTGCAGCCCACAGCCTCTTCACTGAGTTTTGGGCAGCTCCTGTCCTCCCAACAAGTCTTCAGGGGTATCTGTGTTGTTTTCTTCTCCGGTCCATCTTGAGCTCCCTTTGTTGGACAAACATCCAGGCAAACCTGGCTGCAAGGAATCAATGGCCCGATGCCGGGACAAACATATCTTGGGGAGGGAAGTGAGGAGGCTGCAAGAGCAGCCAGATGGGCTCATAACACAGACTTGCAGGCAGCAGGCTGGGAGCAACCAGCCAGCAGCCCATATGGGACCCCGAGCCAAAGCAAGGCAAATGAGAGCAATAAATTTTCCCTCATGGGCTGGAAGGGGGCAACTGGTGCAGGGTCTGGGGCAGCACCAAGCCAAAGAGACCCATGCATGTGAGGTGCAGATCTCAGCAGTGTGAGCAGAAAGTGACTGGTACCCAGAGGCTGATCCATTAAACTGCTAGAAGGAGCACGTCTGAGTTGAAGGAGGAAGGAGAGACACTTCTCCATCAAACTTTAATGCTCAGCCCTGACCTATGTTCAGCAAGACAGTAAAAGCATTGGGATTGCTGGGGATTGATCCCTGTCATGATGTAAAATATCAATGCCAAGCCTTGGAGATGGAGCGGGGAGTTAGCCAGAACCCAGAATTGCCCTGGAGCAACTCCCTGACAGAAAGCAGAGAAATAAATAAAAGAAATTAAGTCCCAGATGGGGAAAAAAAAAAAAAAAA
>VZRS01004070.1:840168-961781 GCA_013398055.1 Ifrita kowaldi | reverse complement strand
AAAAAAAAAAAAAAAAAAAAAGACAACATGCCTGCACTGGGTGGGAGAGGCTACTGCTGCCAGACACAACCCATCAGGGCAGGAGCCCAGTGCCATCCTTTTCCCACGCCTTCCTCACCCTCCCCAACTGGAGGGAGCTTTCAGCTCAGAGCAAAGACATCTACTTCCCACAAATATTCCCTTCCCTAGTTCCATGTCTGGGTTAAACCTCTAGCACAGGGGCACTAATGATGTGCATGAATAAGCTTTTAAACTCCCACTCATGTTTGCTCAGCACCCGCAAATCCAAGCCCCTGAAAGAGCCCCTTCTCCATGGAGGAGGTAGAAGAGGAGCTCCAGGGAGGTGCTGGAGGTGGCAGAGTAAATTGACATAAAGTTAATAAAGTTATTGACTCCTTCAAAATAACTAATCCTTGCACAGGGCCTCTGCAAGGACATGCTCACTGCATGGGGACAGGCTGGTTCGTGAGAAATTAAACTACAGGCTGCTGTAGCTGCACCTCTGTCATATTGGGAATCAGACAAGGAGGGGTTTTGGCTGAAGCATCAGCTTCAGAAAGGGTTAATGGCACATGAGATATGTTTAGTGGGGTTTGGTATTTTTTTTGACTTCAACAAACAAAGTATATGAGAAAATCCAGTTCACAGCTGAGGCCTGGCTGCCTGCCCACTAGGGCAGGGAAAATGCAGATGGTTTGAAATACCCACGCGCTGGCCTTTCTCATGCAGCCTGTGGCCCTGGGTCCCTGGCTGGTCTCCCCTCGTTGTATTTGCATCACTCAAGGTGGCAGCAGTGCAAACTGCAGTGTAAAGGCAGCACTGAGACGGGAGCAAACCTACTTTCCCTGAGCACGGTCGGTTTCCTCAGACACGCAGAGGAGCCGGGATCCTGTGAGGCTCTGCTTGTTCAAAAATAGTAATTAGCTCTCAAAGTAAATAGGTGTTAACAGAAACAAAGAGCTTTGCCACAGTCTGGGTAAACACTTCAGAATCAATTTAATTTCCCTTCTCCTGGCAGATGTAATTGTGCTGCTCTGCAATTATTTTCAGGTTGGGGCAGGGAACAAAGCCACTGGGGCAGCTTTGCTGAGCGGCTGCTGCTTGGGACAGCAGGCAGGACCCACCACCTCACTGACATTCAGGCCCCTGAGGCTGAAACGAGCTTCCTTCCGCTGAACCAGATGTATAATACAGCTGGAGATCAGCAAAACCAGCAGTGAGCCACAGCATGACATTAAACCTCCGTAAAGTCCAGCCTCTTTCTTAATCCTGAGAGTCCCCCTGTCTAGACAGGACATGAAGGACTAATGTGAAAACCAAGCGACAGAAAATTTACACTCTCCCATAGAACTGCAAATGGAAAGAAGCATCAAAGGGTGTAAATCTGTTTGCCTTTTAATTGTTTCACCTTTGGGGAGCATGGGCAGCACCTAAGCATGGTCCCACACTGGTGCAGAGTTTGCAGCCAGTTTATATCACTGCTTCCAGGTTGCCCATTTGGTTACTAAATCATGCTAAAAAGCCTTTTTACCCTGCCTGTTGCCTACCATCACGGGGAGCTGGTGGAACAGGCTTTTACTCAAACCACCCCAAAAGCTAAAATGGGTTTGTCCTTCATCACCAGGTGGGTCATAAGCAAACTGGTGGTGGGTGGCTGGGGCTCAGCTGATGTGGGGTGTCCCTTTGAGGAGGAGGTAATTCAGCATATGATGGCAGCTGTAGCAGATGCGTTTGCCGGTGATGGAGCATTCCCCCAGCTGGGATGTGAGTACGGCCCAGAAGGGAACAGCCTGGCTGTGGGGCCAGACCCAGCAAGGTTTTTGGGCCAGTATAAAGCAGTCACACACCCAGGAACAAGTACAACCAGAAAAATGTGCACAGTGGCTTCCCTGGCAGTTTCTGATCTTGTTCCACCACGCTGCCTGTCTGCTGGGAGAGGGAGGTTTAGTTAATTAATTACTACAATTAGCATGGAGCTATTCCTGCCCATGATGGTTACCTTTCCCTCCCCTTTTTGGTTCATCCAATTACCGACTCATTCATTCTCCAAGGCAGAGCCCACAAGGCACAGAGAAGCTTGAAGATGAGGGGAGGAAGGTCCAAGAATGAAATGCCAAGTGTCCCAAGCTCTGTTTCTACCCAGGAACTGCCTTAATCTCACACAAACTTTTGGTCCTCTCCCATTCATCCACCCTTGACTTCAAGGAGGTGACGAAGAGGGAGCACAGCACAGCACAGCACAGGTACAAACAGGCTACAACTGTTTCATTACTCTCTCCAGCTGACACCTCAGGAAGGATGCGTGACGAGTTTATATATGCCAAGATGGACAAGACTCCCAACACCCGTCATGCTCCAACGATCCCTCAACTTCTCCGCCCAGCCTCAGGCCATGGGTTCTTCAAATGAACATAACCCACTTTGGGAAATGGATGATTTATTTGCCATTATTTAGCAGGGATGGTGAAGGAAAGGTGAGCACGGAGTCACCGCTTTGGCAAGGACCAAAGCGAAGCACCAGCCCTGAATAATTCATGCTCCCTCTCTGCTGCAGCATCTGGACACATCTGCTGCATTCGCCATTGCAGGCTTTTTCTTGGCTTACTCAGAAAATCACACTTTGGCAGCTGGGTACTGTTTCAAGTGGGTACTTTCCCTACAGCATTAACGAGCTGTGATTCTGTTACAAATAGGGATTTTTGTTCCTCTTTTGCTGATGTCACTCCATGATCCTGCAGGGAAAAGTGCTTGGATCTCTGCAGCCTGATGATCCCTGTGTGCCCTTTGGGACAGATGTACTTGGAAGCGGGAGATTGTTTTTCCTTTTGCTGCCCAGATTTATATTTCACTGAAGTCCCGTATCGATCCTGCCGCCGCTGGGCTGAAAGCTCATTTTACTAAATGAGAAGAAAAACAGTTCCCCGAGCTGAACGCACGCAAAATGGAAAACTCTGCAATGAAACTGCTCTTAAAAAAGGGGCCTGAACAATTTTGCTGAACCTCAAGGGCTGCGCTGCTGCCATTGGAACGGTATGTAATTTATTTAGCCTGACCTTTCCCTGAAAGACCTGGCTGGCGACGTTATCAAGGATCCTTTCTACCACTTGTGCACCCATTGCCAAGGTGACATCCTGTTTCATGCGTCAGTCAGGGAAGATCGCATCTGCGCTGCTGCGATGCTTTGTTTGCTGTCCTGCCTGACAAGCTCTTGGCAGGGTTTCAGCTCCTGCGGATGGCAGCTGCTCCACGAGGGACCAAAACAGATTCAAGCTGGACGTTATTATAGGGAGTTTCATGTAGGCAGAGCACAGGCCTGGAGTCCCTTGGATGAGACTGGACCAAGGATGAGATGAAGCAAAGACACACAAAGGTGCTATCACGTGTAACGGGATGGGCAGGTGACTGCAGAGCTGCACCCCAGGCTCACTCCCCCATCCCATCTCACTCAGGATTTAGGTGTGCCCTCGTGGTGCTGGGAAAGCAGAGGAAGCTCACTGGTGCTTAATGCAGAGGCTTGCCTAAGTGCAACTGAGTTTGGATGGTGGAGCACAACTCGGACAATAGGTCCCAAAACTGCACATACACTACCTGGAGTTTTCCTTCCCCCTCCCAGCACTTTCTCTGAGGGTCCCAGGAAGAGATGGGGATGCAGGTGCAGGGAGCATGTCTGTCCTTCACAAGAGAGCCTGTCAGCAGTGGAGACAACTGCAGTGGAGAGGAAAATGGCTCCAAGCAAAGCTTCTCCCCTTACTCCACCAAGGGACTGAAACCTCTGAACAAAGGGGATTTTCACCGCTGGTTCCCACCACTCTCAAAGGATTTTGGTGATGGATAGGGACAAAGGCTGCAGCTAAAAACATCCCCAAACACCACCAACTTCTTGTAAGAGACTGAAAGATCTAGTTATGGAGGATAAAACTGAATTAGGTGATTGGCTCTCATGGTAGCCAAGAGAGCTCTTCAGGTGTCAAAGACAGGAAAGCCTCATGAAAGTTTCCCGTACGTCCATCCATTTCCCACTTCAGCCCCCCCCAGGCCCCCCAGGTGGCAGGCTGCACCCCCCTCCTACAGGTATGATCTGAAAGAGGAGCCGGGCTCACTGGGAGAACAGGCGAGAAGACGCTCTTAGCCATGGACCTGTCTCTCATGGTACCTGTGTTCTCCTCGGACTGGTTGAAGCCACAGATCTGGCAGATGCTGCGAACCCATTTGTTCATGTCGTCCTCAGTCTCAGCCACCAGGTAGAAGGTCCTGTCACTTGTCTTGATGTCGAAGATGTAGCTGTCTTGCAGCTCCTTCTTGTTGAAGGTCAGGCCCGCGTCCACTTGCTCGCAGAAATTGAGGTTGATGACACGCAAAGGTTTCTTGGAGTGGTCATTTTTGTAGTACTCCAGGACGTCGGGGTCGCCACTCATCCGACCGCTGCGCAGGACAAACCAGCGTTTCTTCCATGCCTGAAACCAAGACAAGAGCAAGCATGAACTCCGTCGCTGAATCTGTGAGAGCGAAAAACCACTGCTAGGCACAGGGTGACACAGAGGCACACGACACTTCTCCACCATGGGGTGCTCTGGGATGCTGCTCAGGCATACCTGCAAGAGGTGCACAGACTCAGCTCAGTTCTTCAGTTTGATACTAAAACCCAGGAGAATTAAATACTGAAATAGCATTGTAGCATAAGATGACCCCAAAAGGTGCCAGTCTTGGGGCTCAGAGGAACCTTGCTCCTACTGTACAGCCCGGTCATGCTCCCAGGACCCAAATGCCCTTCTCCCCGTGATGCGGGATAATCTGTGCAGTGGCATTACCGGGCATTGCAATGCCAAAATGCCTTCCAGCAGCTCAGAGGAGCTGAGGCACTTTGGATGCAGCACCCTGAGCATCCTAACCTTCAGAGAAACCCCAGGATGTGTCTGCAGATACTGACCATGCCAATCCCATCTCTGTTTAAATGCCAGGATAGAAAGACTAATAAAACCAAAGGAGAATTGGTTTGTTTTTTTAAATATCAGGAATAATGCCAGGGAGACCCACGGAGAATCCCAGCTTCGTTTGTTTTTCAGCATCCTCTTCTCACTGGCACATAGGTAACTCCTTAGCAAAGGAAAAGGTTATCATTGATTCTTCCAAGCACTGCTGTCGGCTGCCCCCGGCCAAACTACCCACGGCATGGACTCAGGGGGCTGCGGAGTCTGAAGCAAAGCAGCAAAATAAATGTCAGCCATCAGCCCTGGCCCTGAGAGCTGCGGCCCTGCTGCCCTCCGCATGCCAGACACAGTTGGGAGCCCACAGGAGGGGGAACAGACACAAGGAAAATGTGCTAAATGCTGAAACTGAGATTACAGGGAAAACTGTGCAGGTGTAACCCCCAATCCCGTGAGGTGGGCGGGGTGTTTCTTTGGGGTGTGCTCTGCGTGAGGATCACGGCGCCTGCATGAGGGCTGCACAGGGCTGAGGGACCACCTCGAGCTGCTCCCTTTTGCAGAGCTATGCTCCCTTGCAGAGGCCTCAGCTCCCATGGCCTAGGGAAGGGAAGGATTACATAGAAGTGCAGCCCTTAAAACAGCAAGTTCAGGCTGTCTTTGAAGGCAGCAAAGGTTTGAGAGGTGCGTGTGGACGAGCATGATGTGAATTATGAGCAGTGCTCCTGCGTTACCTGACACAGACCTCAGTTTGTACCAAGGATGCCAAGGGAGGGGATGTGACCCCCACCATCCTGCCCTGGCTCTGGACAGTGATGCTTTTTGAATGAGATTTGCCTTATTTATATTTTTCTATATAACCAGTTTTGGAGTTCTGATGGTTACAAGGGGTTGGGTTATGAGGAAGCACACGCTATTTCTAAGAAGGAAGAACCAACAGCCACAAACACCTTTAGTAACCCAAGAGAGGCACCAAGGCGAGCAGTGTTGTGGGTCCCCCATGATGCTCCCCGGGTGCTGACCACAGGCTTTGCATATTGGTGATGGGCATGTGCTAGATCTCAGCCAGCCAACTGCACCAGGATCCCACCTTTTTCGAGACTTTTGTGACTGAAATAAGGGTAAGAAACTCCTGTGATGTTTCCTCTGAGAAGTCTGATTCAGACCACACTTCTCAAAAGCTTAAAAATAGCTTTTGTTGGTGTCTTTGAGATTAGTAATCGAATTAGTTTTGCACTAATTCTCGAAACGGCTCCTGGTGCTGGGAAAGCAACTTCAGTGCAATCTTCCAAAGGCAGCGAAGCAGCAAATTGCTTAGCAAGAGGACGTGCAAGGCTGGCAGATTTTGGCTTAATCTCACCCACTTCTCATCAAAATGGCTGCTTTTGAGTGACAAAATAGACACAGTGGAGCTGTGTCCATCAGTGAGGGAAAAAACCAATTTCACCAGGCAGCAGCAATAATTCACTAGTCCATCTCCTCAAAACGGATCACCCAAAGCATTGGGGAACAAAGTCATGAACACTTTTTTTCTACTTCTAGGTGGTAAATGTCCCACTAGCTTCTTCCTGTTAACACTGAGTCATTTCTTTGCAGCCGCCTGGCAGGACTAAGACAAGGGCATGCACGAGGCAGGGGGGGCAAGTCAGTGAGGGGACTGCAAGAAGATGGAGTTGTGCAACCACATGAACCAGCACCTGAATGCAGACACCCAGCACCAGTTCCTGCTGCTTAGCTTGTTGCTTTCCAACCATCTGGAGTCCAGTCTTGCAGCCTCCCTTCATGGCTGAGATATGGAATTACAAAACCCACAAAGTACAGAAACTAGACTCCAGAATTTAGAGTTTTCATGGAAAAGACAGGAGGAACTACTGCAAGCAAGACAAATGATGCTACCACGACTTCTCTTTTTATCACCAGTGTGAGAACCACAACTCCTCCAGTTCTCTTTGGTCTGTCTGGTAGCAATGGAAAGTACCACACAGTCAAGATGTGGCAGAGGAAACAGTATAACACACACAGTCCAGTGGTTTTGGATAAGTTTTAACATAGGCTGGTTGTGAAAGAATGGGTCCTGCTGGCACAAAATTTCTTGGAAAGCTTCAGGAGCTGGAGTATCACTGGAGGGTGGGACCACTGGACAGGGCAGGAGCCCCACAAGCCTGGGAAGACCACTCTGTCCATCTCTGCCTGGTGCCCTCCTGATGATAAAGAGTCACTGGTGTTCTTCTAATACAGCTTCTGACCCAGAAAAAGAGCTCATGGCAGCAGTCTCTGGAGTGCCTGTCCTGGACAGATGGAGGCAGGCAGCACAGCTGGAGGCATCTCCCACCACACTTCCCCACAGCAGGACCAGCTGTTGCTGCCTCCTAAGATCAGCTTCCAAGCCAGAGGAATAAGCAATGATAACTAGAAGAGAATGGAAGTAAATGGTAAAGAAATAGACAGGAGCATCCTCATTTTTGTGGACATTTTCTCTGGATTTTTGAGTACTACTCAAAAATACTGGGCTCAGCAAGTGTATTTTATTTCTTCCCTGTGGATTTGCTGTGCCTTTATTGAGACCAGGGCTCAGCTTGTATTTGCCAGGCTGCTGGCTGCTCTTGGAGCATCTCTTGGCACTAATGCAGCTTGCTTCAACATGTCACCATATGCAGCAAAGTATATGTAGTTTGCAGCATGTGGCCCATCCTCCTGGGACACCTATTTCCCCATTCAAAGCTATCAATACCATCCAAATCTTCCATGTTTAGGCTTCCCTAGGACATCATCTTCCTGCAAGAGAGTGTTTTAAGGGTCTACTGACCACCAGCTATGACAGCGGTGAGACGTATGGGATCCATATGTGCACGGCAATCTCAGCTTGTGCCAAACCAGGGGAGGATGCAACTCCATGGGAACCTACGCACGCTTTCCAAGACCACCTTCTCCCAGTGTGAGGCTGTGACAGCCAACGGGCATCTCATCCTCCACCTGAATTTTCCTTCTCTGCTTATTTCTATTTCTTCACAGCTCTTTTGAAGCCCCTGCTGCCATCAGTCCACTCCAGCCAAAACACTGTGCCTCCCTGACACGTGTTGTGAGCCAAGGGCTGTGTTTGTTTAACAGCTTTACAACGTTGAGAGGCCAACAGCTTAACAGCCATAAAATGGTGCTTTGCAGCACAAATTTCCAGCTGTGCGGTCCTTTGCCGGCATCAGGTTCCTTCACGGTTAAATTACGGCTGCCAAAGGCCCTTAATATCATTGAGAAATATTTTGACACTTGGCAAGTACTTCTTTCAAAGACTTGTTTGTTAAAAAAAGTGCCCATCGTGCTCCTATTGCGATGCGGATCCTCCCTGGGTGCTGAGAACCGCGGCTGCTGCTCAATTGCTTTCCACCTCAGTAGTGCCGTGGCAAAGTAAAAGTTTACAAAACCGAGCTCTTTCCAGCTGGATGCTGCCTGGAGCTGGTTGTTTTATGGAGAGCTGGGCTGGCAGAGGTGAGGTAGTGCTGCTGGGTTCACTGGCTGAGTGTACTTAGCAGGGATGCTCGGGGGGCTTCAGGCAGTGTTTGGGACCCTTCCTGTTCCTTCTGCTGGGTGAGGAACCAGAAGAGCTGAACCAAAGAGGTGGCTGCTCTTGAGCAACTGAGATACTACCATGGATGGTAAGAGATACCACCTCAGCACTCCAGGAGTGAGGTCCCTCATATCCCCTGTGGATGTCCTGATAGCACAATGCTGTGACAGAGCTGGTGGCATCAGGGCAGAGAGCTCAGTGAATCTAGGGCCGCCGAGTGCCTAATAATCCAAATGCTTTAACTGACAGCCCAGAGAGAGGCTTTATTAACTATGGTTATAGTGAGGGACATTCAGACAGCATCTTCCTCCCTGCTCCCCTGTTCTCTGCAAAGTGAACACAGAGATCCAGCCTACATGCTGTTTCAGAAAAAAAGAAAAGAGGTGAGGAAAATAATAATTTAAATGTCAATAAAGCCAGGTATCCATCCCTGGAGAACTCAGCAAGTGCCACAATCCTGAGAAGGAACCAAATAGTGACAACACGGAGAGATGGCTCTTGGTGGGCCTATAGGAGTGGCCCACCCAGTATTATCTTAGCTCTGAAAATGAGGAGTTTGAAACAGTCAGAGACTCTTAGCTTTGAGCTGAGAGGGATGTTCTTTCAATTAGGATCAACTTCTGAGCCACATCTCTCTAATCTGAAATACTAATATTTTTACCACCACACCCTTATAGCATATATAGGGAGGGAAGAGAAGACAAGAGAAGAGAAGAGAAGAGAAGAGAAGAGAAGAGAAGAGAAGAGAAGAGAAGAGAAGAGAAGAGAAGAGAAGAGAAAAGAGAGAAGAGTATATGTATATTTCCCAGGAAATCTCTCTGTCCTGTACCTTCTCCCCCTGACACCAACTTCATGCCCACCAGCACTGCACTCCAGCAGTGTGAAATAAACCTTCCAAAATCTGATCTGACACAAATCACAGGATCTAATCCAAGGTGGCAGGCAGGATGAACGACCTAGCCATGACATCAGGCAAATTTCTCACACCAAGATGAAGCTGGGGACTGAGTGATTCAAGCAGGAAACCCCACAGCAGGGCAAGCAGGTGCTTGTGTCCCAGATTTGCCCAGAACTAGAGGGGCCCTGGGTGCAGGATGGCTCCTGTCATTGCCCCTGCGGCCACCAGCTGCCAACGGGGGTGCCACCATACCCACAGAAAGCCATGAGTCTGTCCCAGCCACACATGCCCCCAGTTTTCACTCTGCAGTGAAGATTAGTCTTGCATCCCACTGAGCACGTTTTCCCTCTGGCTCCTGGCACATCTGGCATGGCAGAGAGAAGTTCACACTTCAGGAGCACGTGAGAAGCACCACAACACCTGGAAAGGTCTCACTGTTCTTCCCAGTCACTGTGTCACCTTGATGTCCCCTCCAGGCTGCCGCCACTTTAGCCATCCTGGCAAGAGCACCCCTGGGACAGGGGGCTAGAGTGCCTTGGGTCCTTCAGTGGTGCTACTGGTTTTGCCATGTGCAACAATTACAGCTGTCGCACTGTGTAAGGCAGCACTGGGGCGGATCCTGCCCTGCCCACCCCTCCCCGCAGCCCTGCAGGAGGAACACGGCCCCCTATTGTGCCTGGCGCTACCAGCATCAGCGAGTGAAGCCCCATACAGGAGGATTGCGGAATAACCTACTGGTGACCTGTATAATAATGTTGTCTTCCTCTGTGTCCCTGGGGGCTTTTTATCTCGTCTGATGGACAGGAGGATGCTGGTTTTATTATTCATGCAAGAACACCTCTCGCCTCCCTGTGCTAGTGCTAACTCAAAGGAAATGTGGCTTGGAAGTAGATTTGTAAGCAGCAAGGAAGCCCCCTCTGTCTGCGCAGGTAATGTTTCTGCTGGCTGATTGCCCTCACACAGCCCCAATATCCCCAGTGCCCAGAGCAAACAGGAGCTCCCTGAGCCCCACTCCTGCCCTTCCAGATCCCCCCGTGGTTCTCCTTGCCTGCTGTCTGCTCACAGCACCTTTCCCCACATGATGCTGGGAATAGACAGGTCCCAACCCTGCTCCTCACACCCTTCAAAGGGATGGAGGCTGTTCCCTGCTAATCACGCTCCAGCCGTGGTTGAGTTCATGGTGGGTTCGTTATCAGCACCGCTTTGGGGGAGCTGTGATTGGCAGCGCTAATAACACCACGCTGCAGCTGCAACAGCCTGTGGGGCACAGGAAACCTTGCTGGGGTACAAAGGCTCTTCCTTGCTGAGGAACCGAGGGAAAGTGATGCAAAAAAACTCCCAACCCAGCGTGTATCTCAGGCTGACCTTCCCTCCTGGGATTTTTTTTCCCACTCTTGGAGGTGTAATTAGGCTCAGAGCACACATGGAATCACTACATATGACATCCACCCAAGGGCACCAGAGCCAGCAGGAGATGTCCTGCACCGAGCATCACTCACGACTGGGTAAGAGGGGGTTTCAAGGAGGTGAGGCACAAACACAGGCTAAAGCCTCTTTATTTGTAAGATCATTTAAAAAACCATAAGCTTCAAAAACAGCTCCTGCCATCAGAGATGTTTGCTGCCAGGGAAGGAAGGGTGTGGGATGGCTCGGAGCTACAGGTACACTGGTGTGAGCTGGAGGACCCGCTCCCCACCTCTGCCCTCTGTGAATGGGACAAGCAACACAGAAGTGACACAATGTGGAAAACACTTCCCTTTGTATTTATTTTACGGGAGTTCTCCTGTTGGAAAGATTTCAGTAGCCTTGTGCTGCATGGTCAATCTTAGGAAAATAAAGATTTCTCTCTGGGATGTGAGGGCACTGACAGCATTTCTGATGGGATGCTGGAGCGCCTGGTTAAGGATGGGATGGAAAAACTAAATACCAAATAGTGAGGCTGCACTTACACCCCCAGACAAGCTGTGAATATCTGAGAAAGACAGACATGGGAAACCCTGGGAGGTCCAGGAGTGCTCCTGTCTGGAGGGTGTAGAAAGGACGGACCCAAACTCTACTGGGAGAAGCATGGAGATAGCATGAGAAGCAATGGAAAAGTCTCATTAACTGTAAGAAAAAGGCTTCACAATGAGGGGTAGAACAAAAAAACCCCAGATGGGGTGATGTACATTTTGGAGATAATCAGAACCTGCCAGGACAAAACCAAGAGTAACAAGATTTACCTCCAGAGTTGGCCCTAGCTTCAAGTTGGCCTCACCTTGAGTGGGAGGTTGGTTCAGAGACCTCCAAAGGTCTCTTCTGACCTCGGTTATCTCCAAATCTAAATTACTCTTCCATAATTAGGTCCACTCTCAGTGAGGAGTGTTGAACTTGTCATATGGAGACCTGATGAGACTGCTCAGACTCTGAGTCCCAATGTGGGACCAGTGCAGCCACCCATCGCACATCCACGCACACAGCATTTAGCATGGGAATGGGCAGCACTGGCATTTTTCAACTCTCATTGACTAAAGCAACCTTTTCTGGGCAATTCCTTCTGCCAAAAGCTGCACGGCACTTTTGCAAGTGGGAAGGTGCTGGGAAAGCAAGGGGTTCACAGGAAGAACCTGGAACCCAGCTCTTGCCTTGGCGCTGGCTGCGAATGGTCCATGTGCAGAGCCTCCAGTGCATTCCTGCCGCTGTGCATGGATTTTGTTATCTGAAATTATTTCCTGCTATTCAGCCCTGTTCTGTATTCCACTCTGTTATTCCTAGCTGAAATTCCTCCCACCGCCCTGCCGTGGCACATCCTTTGTGGGTCACTGGAGCAGCACCCAGAGGAGGTGCAGGCAGGTGGGTGAGTGTATCTGAGTGGGATAGACACAGCCAGTGGCTCCATGGGGATCTACAGGATACCCTGGCTTGTACCTTGGGGCCACTTTGAAGGCTGACAGGACACGGGGCTGCAACAACCAAACAGGATGTCCCAGCAGCCTGTGATGTGATATTTCACTTACCACATATATTGTGATACTACAGCCACACATATTTTACATGATGCACATAAAGGCTGGTGCTCTCCAAGCCTGTTTGCAAAACCCAGCTGCCACCACTGACTACACTCAACCCCGCACTCTAGAGCTGACCAGCCCACCAGAGCAAGTCAGCCCATGCCATGTGAGCATACCAACACCAAGAGCAGAGTTTAGTCTGCTTTTTCAGCTTTGGGTTTCTGGAAGCAAAAGCAAACTGCTCAGAGATTTTTTCTCTCTCCTGAGACTCTGGTATCAGTCTCTGATAAGAGTTTTCCCGGCCATTACACAAGCAGGGCTGGACATGGGAACACAGCATGAATAAATGACTTGGAGCAAAGCATTTTGATAACTGAGTTTTTCTGGCTTTCTGGCCTCCGCGAGAGCAAAATAAATTCCACAGCACTGTCAGCAATTTCTCTTCCCTCACCCCTAGCTTTGGGCTACCTCGAATTCCTACCCTCACTGCCCAGAGAAGCTGTGGATGCCCCATCCCTGGAAGTGTTCCAGGCCAGGTTGGATGGGGCTCCGAGCAACCTGGTCTAATGGAAGGTATTCCTGCCCATGGCAGAGAGGCTGGAACTGGATGATCTTTAAGGTCTCTTCCAACCCAAACCATCCTCTGATTCTATGAACAGGGATCTTCTCCAAAAGCACCCACTCTGTGCTGGCAGGAGCCACAGTTCCCTGCCCCAGGCTTCTTTGGCAAATGTACACCCAGTCTCTACTCAAAAACAGCTCATTGCACAGATGCCTCACCCCATGAGTGCCCAGCAATGGGCTTCATGAGACAAAACAGCACTGCACACGGCCCCTCTGCCTCTTCCTGGAGGTTGTGGCTGTTCTCCCACCCTGTGTTACCTCTTTCCAGCCCTCTGTGACATCCAGGAAGATGCTCAGGAGAGGACAAGGCTTACTTTCACCAGACTTGGGTGTGGCTAAGAGAAAATTTCCAGACAGGGCATTGCACTTTGGGGTTTCTTTTATCCCACATCCACGAGCATCCATGAGACTCAGAGGGAGACAGGGAAGTGGCTACCATCTATTCCCTATCAGACAACCCTTTCAAAACCCTGAACACTGCTTGTGTTTCAAAGCAAGGCTGATTTAAAGCAGCGCTTTTGAACAAAGAAAAGAATCTGAAAAGGCCAAATTGAGATTCAGTTTTAATCAGCTGGAGATGTACACCCATGTCAGCTCTAGCAGTGAGTCCTGTAATTAAACTGCTCTGCCCTCAATCTCTCAGGTGAAGGCAGATGGAAATACAGACGAACTTAGAATTGGATATCAGGAATGAGAGGTATGTCAGGATGCTTTCCCCTTCCCTTGGCATGCCACTTCCTTTGCTTAAAGGCTGCAGAAAAAGTGCCTTACAAGGTGATACTGAGACTCTTCTGAGCTTAACAGGCTCTATGCACAGCAGAAAACACCACCCAATTTGGTTTGATATGATGAACTGGAGATATCATGGGGCTGAAGCTGATAATAAAGTGTGAGGATGTTTTCCTGTCATCTAAAGGAGTCTGCCTTGTAGCAGGACATTTGGGATAGGCTTGCCTTTCCAGGGATGATTTCTAATTTTAGAAAAGCTCTGAGGCTTGTTAATTTTCAGCCACTTTAATGAGCTGTCTCTTTAATGGTCTGTAACCATTTCCAGCTCGACTAACCTCTGCAACGGGAGAAATTAGCCTGATTTGGCTCACACTGACCTCACAGTCTGCTGGACAGCCCTTTGCACCTCCTCATGGTAGCTGTCTGGGTGGCAGGGCCAACATCACAGCTGCTGGCACAAAGCAGGCAACAAGGAAGATCAAAGGGCTGTAAGGGCTTCTCTGCAAGGAACTAGTGACACAGGTCTGGAAAAGGGTCAGGATAGGAGAGATGCTGAGGAAACCATCAGTGGCAGGGAGAAGGCGGTAGAGATGACTTACTCTCGCCTACAACAAAAATGACAGGACATCACAGGAAAGTAACAGGAGCAGGCTTGGGGCACAGAAAAGGAGACTTTCCTTTGGGCAACACTGTAATGACTATGCTGAAGGATGCTCAGGAGGATTCAAGTTTAGCTGGCCCCAGCTGGAGACTGAACAAGGTCACAGAAACAAAATCCCCCCCAAGGTCACTGAGTGCCACTGTGTGAGATGATGGATGTCTGCAATGAAAACTGTTAACAACAGGGAAAATACTATGAGGACGAGGAGGAGGAGGGTCTTGCCAGCCTAGATGCTGGCTCACTGACCACTGTGCAACATTCCACACTAAAAGGACTTGGGAGAGACCCTCTACAGATGTTCAAATGTACCAGGCTTGGAAGGGGCAAGGGAGGCAGCACTGTTCACACCGATCCTCATGGCAGAGCTCAGCCTTCGTGGCTTCACATGATGCCCTTGCTTTGCTCCGGGAAACGTGGGTGTTTCCATTTTGGCAAGACAGAGAGGCAGGAGGCTGTGAGGCCAAACACATTAAATGTGGGCAAAAGGGAGAAATGGAGCCAAAAGCTGCTACGAGAAAGACAGCTCTGTGGAGACCGGCACCAATGGCACTCACCCGTCAGCTGCATTCTCATGGTTTAGTTGATTTTAGGGCCTCAGGTTAATTCCTGCAGCTTGCAAGGGCACCCTAATGAGTGGATTCCCTGGTGCTTCATAACATGTAAGCTCGTGTGAAAGCCTTTCCTTAGCTAAAAACAATTTCTCTCCTCTTTCAGCTCACCCTTTTGGATTAAACTCATGGAGACTTAATTATCTCATCCTTCTGTCAGGCCCCTCTAGAACTCGCTGGGGGGTTTACTGGTTTCCGGGAGACACTCAGAGAAAGCACATGCACACACAGACACTCCCTGAGGCTCTCCTTCAGCCCTGCCAGCTCGCAGCCCTGCCCACTGCTCCCCTGACAGGCACCGTGCTCAGGCAGATGGGCTCACGGGTTGGAGGGCGGAGGGGGATAATTCAGGGTACACTTGGGGACAACCCTAGATCTGCAGCATACAAGGGTCCAGATCTTACCTGTTGCACAGCTTGTTGAGGGTGGCCAGCTAAAATACGCAGATTGCTGTTTTCAAGCCTGCTACAGTGGGGTACATCTTTCCAGATGTGCCCAACAGCCAAAACATCTGTCGGTGACAGCACTAGGTTGGGTTCTGTGTTGAGTCCTCACAACACTTCCAGTTCCACAACCCTGTGCCTACAAAAGGAAATTTTCTCCAAGTTCCCCCATACCTGTGAGAATCACAGATTCGGGTAGTTCAGGACTCCTAAGGTCCCTCCCAACCTGAATTACTATGATTGTAAACTGATTTCTTTTATATCACAGGCTTTTAATTAAATGCACATTTATGCCCATATGGACCCCATTAACTGTTCATTTGTCCTCATATTTAGCCACCACCTCCAGAAAGAAAAAAACAAGGAGGGGGTTGCTTCCAATCTGTCACTTTGTGGGTTTGACATCTCGCGAAGGGCTCTCATGATCCCTTTTCCACTACACTGGAGATCCCTTAGCACGTTCACAGAGAGAAAATATCACAATCACTTGGCTATTCCAACCTCTCACCTCTTCCAGAAAACTAATTAGCTGCCAGTCTAAGCATTTCTGTGCTAAACACCATTTCTGCAATACTGTCATGTTTCCTTTCTTCCTCTTTGACACCAACATTAGTAGCCAGCTACTCTAACACATTTTGCTGTTGTTGTACATAAGGAAAAATAAAGGCACCTCCTACCCCTTCGTTTATACATCAAAGGTCACTGTAGCTGTTTCTGCTGCAGCCTCAACTCACATCAGGAGCTGCTCATGCAGTTCCTTTCTACCAAACCCAGAAAACCCTGCATTTGGTGATTCACTGTCCCTTTCTGTAGGAACAATCTTATTTCTTTCTCCTTTGATGTTCAATTTTGCATTGGGCTGTCTTCTAACATATTTTTTTCAAATGTGCTCTGCTTGCCAAGTGATCCAGACTGCCCTGTCTGATGAATTTGTCTTCAACATTTACCGTTTCATTACCCTTTGTGCCACTGGCAGCTTCTGCCCACAAGAGCCATTAGATCTGCTTCACTTAGGGAAATGCTGAGACTGAGTATTAATCCCTGAAAAATGGCACGAAGAAGAGCCCCATTTGGGGGTGACATCTTCCTGGGATCTGCCAGGTTTTATTTCACTTGCCAGGTGCTTGGGGCTGTATGGACTGTGCTCACTACCCCACAGCTCGCCTGCCACCAGCCGACCTGTGGGCTCCACCATTTGGCCCAGGATTGATGCTGGACATTGACCTGTTTCTGCCTAGGGAGTCCCTTCTGAACATTTCTTCTACCTTCTGGATTGGAAGTAACTCATTTAATCAGGATTAACCTAATCTGTTTCTCCCCATATCTGGAAAGCTGTTGTCTCCTTTTTCCATGCTTTGGTGGAAAGGCGAGAAGACCACTGCTTCCTGGACCTCCATGAGCTTTTCATATTGCTCTGCTCATCTTTTCCTAAAATACCAGATTTTCAAACTTCTCCATGGTCCTTCAGTGATGGGAACCCTTACGAAAATCAAGGGAAGATGGCCATTGAGAGTTTTGGTTGCAGCAGAAGGCTTTAGGAGATGCAGTCTCCAGAGACCACCAACAAAGAATCTGGAAGAGAGCAAGGAAAGCCCTTGGCTTCCTTGCAGGAGGGAACAACCTTCCCCAAAAAGTCGCACCTCAAAGGCAGATGACCAGGGTTAAATGGGTGCAGCAATAGCAGATGACTGGGCATTGGCAAAGTCTATCATGGCCTTCCGGAACAGCAGTCAACATAGTGCTGAGGCACTTGATTCACCACGTGTCTGCCCTAGCCTTTGCCTTCTGCCAGCAAACAAAGCCTGGGGAAGATATTCCTGAGCTCAAATAGTCTGTTTGGCTCTGGGAACTCAAGTGCATAATAGGCCACTGATAAAATGTAGTACGGTTTAGTCAACATGGACGAGAAGATCAAATGGATGAGAAGTTGGCCCATTCAAAGATAACCTTCTCCTAATGAACAGCCAAATCACTATCGTCTTTTAAAAATTAGAGTCTATAGAAGCCCTTGCAACTGTGTATTTGGGATGCTACAGGGTTTCTGGTCATTCCTTTTTCCCATCTGACCAACAGCACAGTGAGAACATTAAATATTCTGACTCTGACACAAAGAATGCCCACAAGTCTGGCTGGACGGGGCAGAAAAATAACCTGGGATCGTGGTAATATTGCCTTGGTTAAAGACTTCTTTAAAATCAAGGAAGCCAAAGGGAAGTAAATCAGCTGAGGTGCTGAAAAACACCTTACAACAGCCAAGGATCTACCAGATCAACAGGACTGTTTTGTGTGGCTTCTGTGGATTAGCCTTTTCTCCTTAAATTTAAATGATTCCGTTAAAAGTGGCTGCAGCCAGACACAACTGAGGTAGTCTACTGTTTCCCCTGACTGATCACACAAGTCTCTTCATTTTGAAAACCCAGCTGGAAGCCCAGCTTGAAGCCCATGTGCCTCAGGCTTCAAAGGAGTGGACAGCAGGGTGGGCACTAATTCCACATTACCAGCACTCCATAGCAGCTCCTCCATCTGCCTGTTAATGTGTGTTCAAAAACCAATAACAACACTTGTATCAGTGGGCTGAAACAGGGGTAGCTCTGTTTTGTCCCGATGGCACGGATATGGTCATCGCTGGAGGATGATGCCCACCACCTCTCCCTCCACTGGAATCCCAATGGCCACTGACCCAGCTGTTGACCCTGTCAATAGCTGAAAAGCCTTTCCAAAAGCAGCAAACCTCTCTCCTTTCATGTATTATTAAAATTCTCACTGGTTAATTTATTAGGGTACTTTGCACTGGGAAAAATGACCTCTTTGTTGACCCACTTAAACATGCTCCACTCCAACACAAAACTGTCAGAAGGGCAAAAGGGAGAGCTGGGGAAGTTGTGCTCAGACTGATGCCCTTTGTCTCAGTGAGACAGCTCCAGGATGGAAGTGCTGGGACTCCCTGGCACGAGAGCAAAGGGCTAGACACAAGCCTTCACAGACCAAACCACAAAGGAAACATTCAGCCCATATGCCACATGGACACAGCCAGAGAAACAAGACTTCCCGGTCCCTCTTCCTACGCAGTGCTCATCCCTCCCTGAACCTGTGGGCTTGGGAAAGAAACCTTGATTTCTCCCCATGTCGCCTTCTCTAACAACCTAAATGGGAAACATGATGAAGGGTGGTGGATGAATCCATCCACATGTGGTGGTATTTGCTCATGAGGCAGCAAAGGCGCATCCTTGCAATCCTCCACTCAAAGGTGTCCAGACCTACACTGAGACTCTCCTCTTACCTGCTCCTGTGTTTCTCTGGCAAGAGAATCACTAGATTTGCTCCACAGAAATCCCTGATTCAAACTTGTATGGGATGTGGAGGAGCAGGGCACTGCTGAGCAAAAGCCAAACTGACAGCACAAACACCACTCGGCACCAAAAGTAGCCCTGTAAGTGAAACGAGCAGGGTTAGCCGTCATTAGGTCTTGTTTTTCCATTAGTGTCATAAAGATAAAGCTGCTCTCCTCCCAGAAAGGCAGCCTGCAAAGTGCTCAGACTCTACAGGACTCTCAGGTTATTAGAGAGGACACAAAAGCTCCATTTGCGTTCATCACCGAGAAAGCACCGAAAGTGCAGCGATGACAAAAAGACATCTCAAGGTGCCTTCAAACCTGGGGGGGTTGGGAGCTCCATCCTGTGCCCTGCTCATTGCCCTGACAATCACACCAGGTTCCTGCTAGGGAGTGTATTAAACGCTTTTCTGTGGCTCATTCTCATGTGATGCTCTTTATCTCAAGAAAAAGGACTGCCAAATAACTTTGATACTAAGAGAGTAAGGAAAGAAAGGTTCATGAGGGCACCTAAAAACTATCGCAAATTTCACCCCTAAAGAAATGACCTGGAGGAAGGACCTTGCAGACAGACATGCAATACATTAACCCCTGCTTATTCTTAGTTTCATAAAGCTCACATATCCTGGGTGTTAGATGAGCTGAACCACACAGAATGGGACTGAACAGAATAAACTGCAGCAGAAGTCTGAATGCAGGGTTGGGAGGTAGGAGTTTGTGAGATCTGATGCTGCATCTACCATTAATCTGTCAAAAACCCCTGGAGAAAGGAGTTTTACCCTCTTGTGCCACCTTTTTTCAAGCGTCAAATAAAGGCTCAATCTCAGAAGGATGTTACAAAAAAATGACTGAACTACCATCTGCAAAAATACTTTGGAGATGGAAAGTGCAGTTATATGATGGCTGAGGAGTCATTTTTCTGCCTGCACCAGTTCTGCAAACAGAGAGGTAGAAAACAGCGTGTGGGAACTTGAACCTGCAGCAAAGAGCGGTGGAAAGAGCAGTAACTGATGAGTTTTATCGCAGGAGGTGTTAATCATCCCAGATGATGGACTGGGATGGGGGTGGAGGACTTGGCAGCTGGGATTTGAAATGCATTTGTAATGCTAACACACATCTGGGATCCATCTTGGAACAGGAACACCGTGTCTGGACCAGGCAGGCCAGAAGAAAATGTTCTTTGTGGCCAACCTCCATGAAGGACCTGACCTGCTGAGCCAAGTGTGGCCTTCAGAGGTGTCCCTCAAGCAATCTGGGGTCGTGGACTACTCCAGACACTTTCCACAGGGAGCATGGAGTTTCTCCAAGTGATTTGCTCAGAAGCTGTAAGGACTGCCTTGCATGGACTGCCACAGAAAAACAGGTCCAGCTCTCACTGTGAGCCCTTATCTCCAAATTCTTTGCCAGGGCAGGCTGATCTTGGTGATCTGGTGGCTCAGGTCTGTGCACAGTGAAGATATTTTGATATTGAAGATATTAAGATATTGAAAGATATTTTCACCTCTGCTTTAGGGTGCTGCACCTCCATCCCAGCACTGGTTAATTTAAATTTTGCTGCTTATCTGGCACACTGGTGTGTCTCTCCCACCAGTATAACCCTCCGTACTTCAGCGCAGTTATCTCTGGCGCACAGAAGCGAGCAGGGGACCAAGGTGTGGGCATGGGCACACAGGCATGCAGTGATCAGGGATTGCACCTACAGGTGATAAAAGAGTCACTGTGTTACTGCACAGGCCCCCATTTACAAACTCCTTTGGAGGCATTTCATCTTTAGAAATCAACATTAATAAAATATGGGACTTCTCTGGCTGTGCTGGAGAATGCATGGAGTACATGGCTTTTCTGCCCCAGCTTGCATAGGCTGTTGGGTTTGCAAAAGAAAGATGGGGAGTCTACACTGGTATCTGATACCTCAGATTCCTTGGCTGGGTGTTTCCAAGGATATGTTTTTCCAAGGATATTCCCTGCGCTCTGCAAGAGTCTGAGGGAAGGCACTCCTTATTACATCACCTCCTGATGTTCAGGGGATCTCATGCTTTGCTTTTGCTGTGAACTTCCTGAACGTCCCTTGCACCCCTGCGCTCCCAGTCCAGCCTAATGCTGCCCCACCAAGCTGCAGCAGCCCTGCTGCACATGGTTTGCGTTGACTCTATGGATGCCCTTTGCAAGCTCAAGTGGTTTCTGCAGCTGTGTAAATAGGAGTGAAGCCCATTGTAGATCCCTGACCTGTCTACGTGTGGCCTCCTCACCCTCCCACCAGCAAGAATGAGCAATGAAGACCCTGCTGTGTTCTCCACCCTGAGAAAACCCTGGACACCAGCTGTCCTTCACAGCAAGGGTGGGCTCCATGTGTAGCCCAGGCACTCCTGATAACCTTAGCATCCCAGGATATAGAAGAAAGTCTGACACCAAGCCAAGGATGTCTCCTTGTTACAGCCAGCAAAATCAATTGAGAGTTTATAACAGCAGGAGCATGGAAGAATGAAGACTGGGAAGATCTGCCAGCAAGCCCAGTCTGGCCTTCAAAAGTTGTATGATTATGCCTAGAGATAAGGCTTAGTAGGGGTTTTTCCTATGGGAGAAAGCAGCCCATACACACACAGGTGAGTTGGGAGAGAAGCTCTGAAGATCCCCTTGATGCTCCAGGTCTTCAGAGGGGTTTGAGTCTGGCAAAGCTCAGTTTCAGATAGCTTCACTAAGGAGAAGACAGGAAGGATGAGCCCAAGAAAGGACCAGGAGACAGGCACCCACTGACCTCCACAAAGATTGGTCCTGTATTTGTAGTGAACAGGGTGGAGCTGGGTTAACAGCTGGCCTTGATTAGCCGGTCTCTGGGTTCAGCCAAAGGGCCTTGGGGCCACCTCCTGTTGCACTTAGTCAAACAAGACCAGGAAGCACCTAGACCCTATGAAACCCAGCACTCCTTCTGCCTTCGTATGCCACAGGCACCTGGATTCCCTGTTCATCATTTGGTTTTCTTCTAGGATGGCACCTCCTGTATCATCATCAGGTTCAGGTGCCAGGATCCCAAGAAAACATCAATAAACTGCAGGAAATTCAGCGAAGAACAAAGCAAACTATTATCATGGAGTCAGAGAGACTGACTTTCTGAGCTCATATGTTTAGCTTGGCTTAACGGCAGCTTAGCAGGGGCTTGGCAACTCAGCTGTCTGCAAATATTTAAAGGGTGTAAACACCGAGGACAAGAGGGAAATCACTCAGGGAGTTTTACAGACTAGGATGAGCAGGAATGTAGGCACTCACTCACCACCTTTGCTAACTGGGGCTTGGGTCTCTCCATGTAAATTCACTGAAGCTCCCTCACCTTACAACTGCTCTCTATGTCTCTGTAGCACCTGCGGTGTCACGATGGGACTCAGAGAAGCACACACAACCCTTACATCAGGTTTCATGTCTGTGGATGCCAACAAGAAGAAGGTTCTTGGATGCTGGTGCTCACCAAGGCAAGGGCAAGTGATATCTAACCTGCTCCCAGCAGGTCTTCAGGTTGCTCAACGAGCACACTTCCCCATCTACATCCTGTTTTTCTCTTCTGTCACCACCAGTTTCAAATCTAAAGCACAGGGATGAGGGATGATTTTTAGCTGAAACCTTAGGACAGATATGGCAAGAACTGTTTTGTTAATTCATAATAATTCTGCAAAATTTTTTTCTCTTTGGTTGGAGAAAAACATCCTTTAATTTCCCTTCCAAGCTCCTGAAACAATCAATTTTAACATTTCATAACTATGTTTGGATTTTTCAGTTCAAAGTCACACTTACTTTTAAATTGGAAGGGTTAAAACAATAGCTCCAAATCAAAATATTTAATTTACAGTCAAAGGAAATACTTATTCATCTTTCAAGCTAACTTCTGTGGCTTCACAGAACTGCCAGAGAAACCCTCCAAAACAAGTCACCATGTCTCATGTCTCATAGGGTGACTCCAAACTGTTTTGACTCCCTGGAGTGACGTTGCTAAACCCCAGACGAGGATATATCCCAGTAGGCACAAAAAAATTGCTTATGGAAGGGAAGATTCAAATTTAGAGTGGCTGCCTATCTATAAATAGCCTGCAGAACTAAAATACATTCCACTTTGGCTGGAAATGCCTTTTTGCCTCGTACTCATAAACACTCCTGCCTTTTATAGTTGAAGCAAATATTTGGTTTCTATAGTTATAACAGTGAGTACCCAGTGGTCTTTATTTTTAATCTGCACAGTGTTTGCATGAAAAGCAGGGCAGTGGTTTGTGGGGACCCTGGAGGAGTCTGGACCACAGGTGCATCATTAAAACTAAACCTGTGAACAACACAAAAAGCCCTCCCCAAAGTATCCAAAGGCAGAGAGGTTTGCTAGTAAACAGCATTTGGCTTTTAGATGCGGCTCTAAGTGCGCTGAGAGTGAAAAAGGCCAAGGATCCGGTGATTGCTAATATAATAATGAGGCTCTGTCCTGCTAATCTGATGTTCTCAAAGCACTTTGCAGGCATTAATCATCCTCCCAGCAGGGCACGGTGGGGATCGTCACTCCGAGCACGTTACGGGGCCTAGGGCAGGTGGGAGAGAGCCATGCACAGTCTGAAAGATCACGGGTGTCCAAGGAGGGGGTGGTCTGCATTGCTTTATGGATATTTATATTCAAAAAGTCACGGCCACCTCCCTGAAACTTGCCTTCAAAGGGGCCTATTTATCTCTCTGACAGCAATACACACGAAAGCCCTGTTATTCAGCGCTTAATAAATCAAACACCCATCCACCAGCATTATTGATGGAAGGAAAAGGAAATTAAAGGTGACCTGCTTGGCCTGGAGATCACAGGATGCTTCCCCATCCACTTAGAATAATTTAAGGTGATTAAATCCTGCCTGTAAGAACTAAGCAGGTTTCACTTACTTTCATATCCCACCTCGGAAAAAATCTAAAGGTGGGATATTTGGCTTCCCAAGGGATGCCTGGAGATGATGGTGCAAACCCAATGCCCCTATCCCTCCAAGCAGTGAGCCTTCAAACCCAGCCTTGTCCATGGGTAGTGCTTTCCCTGGAAAACCCCTGAATTCAGCTTCTTTGCAAATTCACAGCTGTTTCACTTAACACATCTGAATTTATTATCATGCTGGACATGCCAAGAGGATGATGGGGCAGCGAGGGTGAAAGGTGAATAAGCCCAGTCTCAGTTTTAGCAGGGCTGGGCTCACACTGGTTAGCCAGGGACCTGTTTCCCCTGCTGATGCTCAGGAATGAGGGCTACCTTAATGCCTCATCCTATACTGTCTTCCATCAGGAGAAGCAACTTCACACTTGGTGAGGTCTGCCTGGCACACTCCTGTGCCTGTTTCTGGTGCGCTGATGTATGTCAATGCGTCAGATAGTTGTGTGAAGCTGCATCCACCTGGGACAATTCCTCATTTCAGCTCTCCCACCCAGCTACAGAAAGACAAGGGAAAGCTGCATGGGGAAGAAAAGCATCTGGAATCACAGGCACTTACTACAAGTGAGAGAATCTTTCAAATTGCCCCAAAGGGGCAAGTTTCTGCATTACTCATCTGGTCTTGACCTCTTGCTTTATTAGGGAAAGAGAATGTTGACTTCTCCCAGGCCATGGCTGTCTGTGCAGAGCTGGATGTGAAGAATGGATAACAATGGGGGTAAATAGCCAGTACAAGGCCCAGTTTGTGGCAAGGGGCTGAAGACAGCCAAGCATGTTCGCTCGTGGCAGGCAAGGAGTCACTGCTCCCTCCCTTAAATTCATCAGGAATGAATATGGACGTTCCATGTGAGATTAAACCCTTTCCCCAGCTTTTTGTTACTCACAAAGTGCTCTGGGAAGAATTCAACCAGCATTTTTTCCCTCAACAGAGGGAGTTCAGACATCCCCACCACCCTGCATCCTCCCAGACGTGACTCTTAGCTCTTGCTTAAAGGCAGCACTGATGGAAGAACCTCATCGCCCTGCTGTGGGCAGGCTGTCTGCTGGCCACAGTGGGACATCTCCAAAGGAGCTATGACAGCAGTGCATGGACCTGTTGGATGCCTAGAGCCAGGCTTTCAACTCTCAGCAGTTGCTTCTGCCTTAATTTACCAAAACTAAGGTGCCACAGAGACACTTTCCCAAAAGGGAGAGGTAGCACCAGGTTCACCAGGATGCTGTTGTGCAGCCTGGGGCACTCGTGCTCCTGGAGTCTCTGCATGGATGCCACCCCCTCCATGATGGCACAGAGCTTTGAAACCCTCTGAACACTGTGATTTGCCTCAGGAGCTGATGAGGCTCTGACACTCGCTCCTCGTTAGCATGTTGCTACCTGCAAACAGCACGTCTTGGGCTCCTCATCCCTCCCTCCTCTCCCCCACAGCATTAAAATGCCTCACGCTTGCTGTGTCACTGACTTCCAACCCTGTGGCTGCTCTGCAATATTGATATTCTTGTATTTACCATCAGCCGTCTCAGAGCTGCGTGGAAAAGGCCTCCAGTAAATTGCTTCTGTGATTTAACTACCTCCTTGGATTCCCAATGCATTTCCAAGCAGCGGCGGGAAAGCTGAACATCACTGCATCAACCCAGCATGGCTGATTCAGAACCAAACCCTGAACCCCATCTCCGGCTGAGAAAACTCCAGCTTGCATTGGCTGTAAAACCTGATGTGTTTTGGGGTGCTGGGGGGCATAAGATTGCTTTATGCTTGGCCCAGTGGACACAACTGGCTCCAGGAATCCATGTTCCTGGCTTTGGAGGCAATTCTTACGTTGTAGTGGAAGAGATTTTGCCATCTGCAGGCTCACAGAAATGCAGAGTGGTGCTAGGATGGGACACTAATCCCATTTGGGACTACAAAGCAAGACATATGGCCAGTGTTTGTGACATGCAACAAACCCCATTTCAACCCCATTTCTTGCAAAAATCGCCCTGTTCACCTCCCATGACCTCTCACAGCTGATTGTACAAAGCTGTCTTTTCCCACTCCGCATGTCTCAGCACCCCTGTGTGCTCCCCAGGCAGGTTCCTATAGCAGCTGGAAAGCTCCTCCAGGGAGTCCTGGAGTTATTTGGGCAAGAAGGTGAAAGTACCAATGCTTACAATCATTACTTCATCACGTGGCACCATGCAGAGCATCCGGGAACCGTCCAAGGTTATACAAGACGAGCACACAGGAACCAGATCCCAGGAAGGATCAGTTTGTGCTCCCTATGCACAGCCTCACAGGATGAATAAAGTGCTTGTGGCTTTGCTGATCAAGGCTGGGTGAAAAGCTTGTCTAGGATGCCACACATGAGCAAGAACTGATGGGCTTTTTTCCTCCTGTGTGTCCCAGTCTCTCAGATGTTCAAATATTTTATGCAATTTGAAGAAATTCAAGAAAATTGATTTTCCTTTTTTTGCCTTTTTCAAGAAAGTAATAATTCAACTAAAGAAGTTTAAGTGAAGCTTGGAGGATGTGACTGCTCTCGGAGAGCTCTGGATCCTGGGATGGGGGAGGGGAGGGGCAACAGAACCACAATGCCCTCATGAAGGGGTTGAAACAGCAGGAAGAAGATGTAGGTTTTATACGGAATAAGGTGTGATTTCAACAGTCAATCCTGCTTCAGCCTGGCCCAAGACACCACTGCAGCAGAAATACAGATTTAGGGCTGAATCCTCATCTCAGACACTCAGGTTAACATACAAACAACCTCCACTGGTTTTAAGCTCTCCTGGATTTACATCTCAGAGAGGCTGCAAGAACTACCACAGTAATCGAAAGCTGCAGCCCCTTGGCATTCCTCCAGGTGCCACAACTTCCCTGCAACTTGGCTCAGCCATAAGTGCTGAAGACAAGAAAGCTGTGGCTTGACAGCAGCAATCTCCCATCTGCCAACTGGGTAAATTCCCTTGGTTTTCCTGAGTAAAATATGAAAACCTGCTCAGATATGGGAGGTTTTGGCTTGGGGATGCTGAACACCCAACACTTGACGTGTCTCCCCAAGGACCACCTGGGATCTACCAGCCTGGGTCAAAGGCCCTCTGGCCTCTTCTTTATCCCCAAAATGTGGCTGATATCATATGTCCCAGGGAAAGCTGTAGCAATCCCTAAAACTTTGAAATCACTTGATTGTGGGAACAGCATCCCCCTGATCCAGGCAGCACAGGACACGTACAGCACGCACGGCTGAGCAACCCCCTAACTGCAGCTGCGGCTGACATGGAGGAACGGATTGGATAACAATGCCCCCAAAGCTTTTTGTCTATATTTTAACGTCATTAAAAAGTGGATAATCTCCTCTGTAAAAGCATTGGCTTCCTCTGGGAGCCTTTTGGCTGCTGTGTTGAGCCAGAGCAATCCAAAGGCTGGCTCTGTACCGAATCAGGAGAGGGCAACAAAAGTTGCCACAAAAAGTGACATTTTGGAAACTCAACCTGGGGTCTTCAGAGAAGGGGCTGAGCTGCAGCAATGGAGCTGTGCTCCTAGAAAGCTGTCAGTGACTTTAAAATGTGGTGACTTCTCTGGTGCTGGTGCCATGCAATCCCAGCAGGAAGGATGAACAAGTAATTTTCTTCTCCTCTTGTTTTCTCCTTTGTTATGAGTGTTTTAGAAACTTAACAGCAAAATTTTTATCATTATTAATCTTTTTCTTTCCTTTGCAAGAAACACCTACTGCAGCAGATGAAGCTGGGAACCATCCTTAGCTTTTTGCCCGCTGTTATTTTGCCTTTTGTGTTTCTTATCTGCCAGCTCTCTGAGGACATGAACAGGCTGGTTATAAGAAGCGCCCTTTTGGAAGAACATCAGGCATGGCAGGGAGAGACGAAGAAAAACTCAGTTCTTGACTTCTGCCCCCAGATCTCACCTTGCTCCCCTTTCTACTGATGGATTGCTGCAGCAGTAAGACAAGCAGGTAGCCAGGTGCTGCCACATACTCCCACTTGCCCATGCTAGAGCATCAACACTGTCAAAATCCCAATTATGACACTATTTCATGTGCTGGCTGCCTTCCCTGAGGTGCTGCCCTACAGCTGACCCAGCTTCACAGCGCTGGTGCCTCTGGAGTCACACGCTGCTCTCAGATACACAACACCCTCAGACTCTGTGAGACATCCCATTGCATCCTCTTTATTTCTCACCTCTTGCCAGGCACGTGTGAGAGACCCAGGGTTTCTCCCAACCTTTCCCTTTTGCCAACACCTCCCTGCCTCCATTCCCATTGCCTCCCATGATAGATTTCAGATATTTTTGGCGCTGAGGGAAAGGAGGGGAGAGAAAGAGCCACTGCTGCTTTGTTTCAATCCATTGCCATTGAATGAGAGGGAGAGGGCTGCAGTGGATGTGCCCTTGGGAACCGGCTGATCCATCCATCCTCCTATCAAACCCGAGGGTCCCAGTGGAGGAGCTGTCTAGCAAGGCCAGACAGCTCTTGTTATATTTAGGAAGAGCTTCCCCTCCTGTGTTGTCAATTTCATGCAGCAGGAAATCTTTTCTTGGATGTTTTATTAAAAAAAAAGAGCACAAAACAAAAAAAATCACCTCATTTCCTGGAGTCTTCCTCTCTGCCTCACTTCTTTCTTTCCGTTTTCCCTATTTTTTAGTATTTGTTTCTAGGGCATGACACTCAGCAGCTTTCCCTCTACGTCCAGCTCCAATCCTTGGATGCCAGCACGGACCTCCACTGCACTCACGGCTGCTGCACGGGAGGAATCAAATGCTCCCAGCTACTTCCGACACCTGGAAAACTGCTCCAGGGAGCATCCTCATGCAAGTCCTACTCCAAATGCCATTCAACATGAGAAGCTATCCCACTGACTCTGGCCAGTGTTAGAACTGACCCCTGGGGCGCAGCAGGAGCACGTGCAGGCTCCTCTTCCACATCCATATGCTCCATCCGGAAACATCAATTCTCTTTCTATAGGAAGGCAGGTTATCCTGGGGCAGAGGAAATGTTTCCTCTTCCCGGCAGGATGTTTGCAGTGAGCCCAGAGTGAGGTATGTATAGAAACCTCCTGATGCAGAGATTCCAGTAAACACCTCCCAGCAAACAGCCTGGGCCAATGTTAGATCTCTTGGAGCAAACGAGAGCCAGCCCCAGGGAAACAGCCAAAGACAAATGTAAAAGCTCCATCCTACCCTTGCCAAAATCAGGCAGAGGGTCCCCTACTAACCACAGTGATCAATAAAGCTGGGAGGGATCCCTATGGGGAGCTCTCCATACCTCAGTTGCCCTGAATTCAGCGAGATGGTACCCAGGTCTGGTCAGAAAGGAGTTTTTATTCTCTGCTTCCACTGAATTTCCTCTTGAGTAAGAAAAAGCAAAGTTTTTAAATTTTTAAAAAATAATTTGAAATTTTTCTGACCCCCAAAAATGATTTACCCAGAATTTCCCACCCCAGTCTGTTAATATAATTGAGATCTCAGCCCTTCATCTGGGTTAATGCATAAGTCCTGATGCACAGCTCCTCAAGACAAGCCTCTCTTCCAGGCCCAGGTACTAGGCAAGGTACCTGGCTTCAGGGTTGGAAGACAAAACCTTTAAGAAAATCAGCCGTTAAGAAAATTTAGGGATTTGGGAATTCCAACCCCAAACATTGCATGAGGTTGTTAGCTAAGTCAGAGCTTCATCCTTTTGGTATTCAAATCACAGCCTCCAACACTGCTTGCATGAAGAGATAAAGTGGTGGCTGAGCAATAAGCTCTTCTGGATGCTGATAAACTCCCCCTTTTAATTGCTTGATGTGATTGTAATTATTTAATTTGCCCCTATTTCCCTCTCAACACGAATCCAGTCCCTTTGAGATCCAGCACGGTGCAGCTCTGCCACTCTTTCTCTCTCGTAATCTTTAGGGAGTCAAAGGGGTAAACATGAGCTGTCTATATACTTCAACAAGGTTTGATACTTCAGGAAAAAGGAAGTAAACTAGGTATTTTAGAAATTCTCTGCAGCACAAATAAAAAAAAATGGATTTGAAAAATGTCGGGGTTTTTTGTGTGAGTAAACCATGCCTACGTCCTGTTGCCCTACTGTGGGACATGCCTGAGTGGTGCATAGCTGGTTTTACCACTAATGATGGGTCAGTCCATCAAGGTTTATTTTGATTTTATGACCTTTACGAGAAAGTCTTGTGTAGCAATGATTAAAATAGCAACCGTCTCCTGTTTGTGCTGCAGTGAAACCGTCTGACATCAACACAGACACAACACCAAGATGGAAAACATCACCCTTCCTAAATCATCACACAAACACTGTTAGCCTAAACTCATCAAGCCAAACAGGTGTTGGACTGACCCAGTGCTTCCGGATCCCCCACCGAGTCCTGCCCATTCATGCAGGAGACCCAGCAGCACATTTTCCCATAGGGATTTGCAGAGCAGGGTCGGGGAGGATGTCTGCAGTTGTGCCAGAAGCCTCCCAGACGGGGTGTGCTTATTCACTGTATCTCTATTTTTCTGCTGAACCTGTCCCCAGGGCTGATCCTTGTCACTGTCGGCAGGGAAACTCAGACCCACCAACATGAGCAAAGCCCTTCCTCCGCACAAATGTTGCACCAGTCTCATACAAACATGGAGCACAGCACAAGGAAATAAGAGTGAATGACTGGACTTTGGGAAGGGATGGAAACTTGCTTTGCTAGCCAAAATTCCCAAAACCTTAATAATGAAGATGATAATAATAATTACAGTAATAATGATTTTCAGGCATCTGATATTCAGAAAGGACCAATCACCTCCCTAAGGAAATCCAGCTACCTCCTTGCCCCAGCCTGGGATCTGCTACTCCTTCCAACCACTGGTGGCTAAAAGCTGCAGTTGCCCTACTTGCATTTCTGCTTTTCTTAATTCTTTTATTCTTTGAAATATTCACATGAATGAAGTTTTGTTTGTGGAAAAATTACATCACTTGGGCTGAAGGAGACTTCCTGCTTTTCTTCATCTTATTATCTCATGACTGCTGTCTCTTTGTAACATACTCACTTCAGTATTTTGGGTTTTGCTACATCAGTGAGATTGGTCAAGCGGATGCGCAGGCCTGAGTCTGAGGGCATGAAGGCAACACTGCCTTCTTGGCTAAACTTTTTCCTTCTCACTGCTTCCCCCCAGCCTACTGCTTTTGCCAAAACACACAAAATTAGAGGCAGAAGGTTGAAGGGGCTATTTCAAAGATCTGAGCCCAGGTCCTACCCCAAATGCCTCCCAACACAAGAAGCCATTCCTTCAACTCTGAGAACAGGTCTTGAGAACTTGAAGAAAAATGTGAGAAATCCACAACCTCTTAGCAAATTCAGCAACCCTTTTTCCAAAGGCTAGGGCTAAAATCCTATATTTCAAGTCCTCCCAACTTCACACACAATCATTGGCTCCATCACAGAGACATGCAGGTACCCAGCTCTGAAGGCAGATGAGCTGCAGAACTAAAGGAATTACAAAGGTAATTGGGGACACATTTCAACCTCAGAAAGGCTTTGGGTGCTTATGCAGTGCTAATGATAAGATAATTTAGAAATATTTCAACCTGACAACATAACATATCAGCTCTGGCTGCAATTTAGTGTGTGTTATCAGGTTTTTCATTGCTTTTCCCTCGCTGTGATGGATTCCAAGCTTGCCGTTATTACAGCCATTACATCCTTGATTTTAATGGGGGGTGCTTGCAGCTGTCACGATGGGCTGAAAATATATTCTTTATGTCAGATAGCCCAGGAGACATTTCCTCCTTGAGTCACTGACAGGTCACCTCCCCAAACCAATTAGCTAATTGTCTCCTATCACTCCCTGAAGAGCAAGAGAAATGAGTGACTTGTGAATGAACTCGGCCAATAGAAAACACTTGTTCTCTCTCTCCCTCTCTAATTTAAATTTTTTTTAAACCTTAATTTAATCTGTCAGCCATTCCAACAAACAAGGCAGTGTGCCTGCCCATTCCTTGCATACTGACTCTGCCAGACCATTTTATTTTTTTTCAAATAAAAGGGAATAAAAATTAATAGTGTTTCTTTCCTAGTATATACAGGCAGCAAAGTGGGTCATCCACAATCATTGGGTCATGCTTGGCTCCTGCTCCCAAATCTGCCATCGGCCCTTTCTGGCTTCAACCTGATCCTTGAGAGCTGTCGAGGCTCTTGCGTAGTGTAAGGACACACTCGTGTCTTCTTTGGCTTCAATCAGCTGTGTTAGAAAGTGTTACTTTACTTGGCAGAACTGCTCCTCAGGCAAAGCCCCCTCTTGGCTGCTGGCATCACCAGTGTAGTGAGCTGTTGCTCCTATTTCTCTGAGCTCTGCAAAACTGATGCAAGTAGTGGAAAATAAAGAAAAAAAATTAATTCCTCCTCACTGCGAATCAACTGAGTTGCATGTTGTATTTCAGAGAGGACAGAGGGGAGGTGTGGCTTTAGATACAGCAGCATGGAGAGAGGAGACCCATTCCCCTGGCACACACAGGAATGTGAGTGGATCAGGAGAGACAGGCTGGCGTCAGTACACCCATTACAGGGGCAGCCATGGGGGCAAATCCTGAATGACAAACCCCTGTGTGTTGCTGAGGTCCACAAAGAAGCCCTGTGCCTGCCCAGCAACACCTCCCCTGCTGCTAGATGTTACCACAGCATTTAATTTAATTACATTATCATGGCTGAAACGCTCCAAGAAAACTGAAATATCTGTTGCAGTTATCACTAAATCATATCTCGACCTTCTCCAATCCCCTCTGACCCCATGTGATTCTGCAGTAAGACCCCTAAATCACCCTTGACCAACACAACAGACCCCTACGGGCAGATGACTGGCTCGGTCAGAGCAGAGTGTGCTTCTTACTGGGATGTTAATAATGCTTTCTTTCAAAGCATCTCCCAAAAGGTCCTCACACACAAACTGGTGAAGTATGCGCTAGGTAACTGTACAGGGAGGTGGGTCTCACTGGGGCAAGACAAAAATTTAAAACACCACCAGGAAACACCATTTAAACAAAAGGATCATCTTTGTTTTTAACTGTGGGGATGGTCAAACACTGGTGCAGGCTGCTCAGAGAGGTTGTGGAGATCCTAAGCAATCTGCACTTGGTGACGCTGCTTTGGGAAAGGGTGTTGCATGAAGTGATTTCCAGAGGTCCCTTCCAGCCTCACTGATTCTGGGCTCCAGTGGATGATTCCCTCTCTCTTATCCTACATCTTCCTTCCAAGCTGCTTGTCCCTTCTGTGTAGCTGCGTCCCAAAGCTCAACATCCTCTCGCACTCCAACCCTCCAGCTCGACAGAGGAGTTGAGACCCTCAATGGGTCAGGTTTGGGAGGAACCAAATGAAAACAGCAGGTCAGGAGTCAGCATGTCCCTTGTGAAAGCCAGGTATCATGAAGGTACAAACTGAGCCTGATGCTTTGGCTCTGGCTTCTCCATAATAATAACCTGGGATAATCATGGTTTACCTGAAGCTTTGCCTTATGGGGATGTGAGAAGGATAAAAACAGGAAAGATCTTGATTTACTGAGGTACAACTCTAAAGAAGGTGGTAGAAATACATCTCAGAGAGACAGAGATGGTTAGGACAGGAACGTGACCTGCTCATTCATTTTTCAAGCACTGCTGGACTTGAAAAAACCTGTAAGTCACCACAGCAGAAACACTCCATAGAATGACATTTTCTTTACTGGGTTTTTGAAGGAGCGGGAGGCACAATGAAATAAACTGACAGACAGCAAAGTACCTTAAGGTCAGGAGGAAAATGGAAGCAGTGAGAACAAACAAGGAAAAAGCCAGTCCTCACAATCCTAGAAACACTCCTAGTAGCTACAGATTTTAATTCTTATTCAAGCTCACCCAGAAAGGTTCAACTTGGCTTCCCACGGCACCCTGACCCCACTAGCACTGACCCATCTAGCCAACACTCAGGCGATGCTCATTAATCCAGCATTTGGAGGGTTAAGCACTTTAGAGGAACCTGCCTCAACACATCCCTATCCACAATCTCTTTTTTCCTTCGGAAAATGCTAAGTCACTCTTTAGCAAGAGGCCAGGCGAGAGGTTGCTTAGGAACTAAATTACTTCTCATTCTTAGACAGTGATGCTAGCTGGCACCCGGGGTGTGTGGAGTGCTCAGAGAGGGGCCGGAGCACAGAGAGAGCTGCAAGCAAAGGGCTGCAGGGTCATCCCAAAGACCAACATCAGCAGCAATCACTTCTGTCTGCTCCTCTAGACAACCACCCTGGGCTCTGACAGGAAAACCTTGGGTTTTTTCCAAAAAAGGAACCCTAAAAGGCAGGAGAAGTCTAAATTAGAAAGGTTTAACATTATTATAAGAGGTGGTGCTTGAGCTCATATTCAGTGTCAGGGTTTCTGCTGGCACTGTGTCCAATGGGAAGAAGGAGGGATGCTTCAGGATGAGCAACCTTTCATTCAAGGTTTCAAAAATGCTTTCAAGACCCAGATGACATGCAGCACACAAGGCTGTCAGCTGTGCCTACAAGTTACTCACAAGAGCTGCCCTCTTTTAGGTAAAAATACTGCTGAAGAAGATTTTCCCCTAGATGCTTTTAGGAGAAGTTAAAAACCTTGTAGAGAGCAGAATCACCCCAGAGGAAGCAGCCACTATGGCAGCTTCTCAAAGAGAAGTTGTGTCGATGAGGCTGTCCTGTCCTCACACCATCTGCCTGGGAGAAGCTATTTCAAGGGAATCACGTGAAGAAAGACTGCTGAATCAACAGTTCGGACCCAATGAAGCAACAAAAACTGCAGGAAGAAGCCAAACTGTCAGATTTCCACTATGTGTGCTCTTGGGGAAAGGACTGGTTTGACTGAGCCATGCAGGAAAACTCGGAAGTGGTAAGGTAGGGATATGAAAAGTCATATCCCTTCCTCCTGCTCTGCTGAGATAGTCCAGCAGCTCGTGTTGACAGCTCTATTCAAGATTTTACACCATTAGCACTTGATGTAAAACACACCCAGCTTCCAGACTTTGTAAGACAGAAAATCCCAGCAGTTCTCTGGGATACATAGTCTCTGGATGCCCGGGAAAGGAGGTGAGGCTGAACCAATGGATGAGTAGCTGATAAGAACCTCACTGCCAGAGATAAATTGTTGTTCCTGCATGATTTTCCAGATGAGCATAGCGGAGTTCGATGCCCATCTTCTGCCGGATTTCCCATCCATCCCCAGAGATCCATTTGAAAATCAGTCTAAACCCATTATATTCCGAGATGACATCATGCAGCCACTGCGACTGGACTGGACCATGTCCTGTCAGATCCTCATGCTAATGTTCAAGTTAGTCCCTTTTACCCCAGATGAGTTTATGTACTCCAGGAGATGGAGTTTCCCTAACACTTAAACAAAAAACCCCAAGGACCAAGTTAGACATCTAACGATGCTTTCTGGGAAGGTCCTTCACAGATGGTTCTTCTCAGCACCATCAAAAATGACAGAGAGGATGAACACAAAGAGATAATCACACTACAAAACCAAATAATTAGTCTTCAAAAGACTTGGCACCCTTGTCCCTGTATCCCTGAGCCCAGCAGACCAGCACAGATGTCTACCACCTGGAGGGGACAAATCTCCATTGCAGGAACCACATTGACACTCTACATGGATGAAGAGTCTGCCACAAGAAGGTCAGGGCACCCAATCAGATCTTTTCATATGTCAGTTTCTGTACTGATATTGTGGAATCATGGCTGAGTTCAGGATCCAGTAGAGTTTGAGATTAAACATATGTCCTGCAAGCATCCTCTCCCATCCTGTAGAACACAGATGTGGGGAGAAGCACACACTGAAGCAAAATTACTCCCTCATGGACAAAACCGCAGCTTACCAACATGAATGAGAAAGAAGTAAACTGGTCCTCTCTCCAGTACTCCCTCTGCCTCCCTCCTGAACTCCTGTGGACCATGGATTCACATGAGACCATAGTTTTTTACCCCAGGGTAACCCAACCACCTCAGGTCAGTTCCACAGAAGGAACAACAGAAATTGCAAAGTTCCCGGGACACAACCAGCTGGAGTAGCTATAAACCAGCTCATGGGATGTCCTATTCTGGGCATGGCTTGTGCATGTAAAGGCCCTAGCTCTCCTCTCCCACATGTGGGTATCACAGCAGTCTCGTGGACAGAGCTGCCCAGACGGAGATGGGAGTTGCATGCCTGTAGTGTGATCAAGTCGAGATGAGTCAGTTCTCTATTAAATTCTCATTTAGTGTCTTTGTATCAGCTCCCAGCCAGAAAACAAAACAACTGTCTAGAGAAAGAGCCCAAGGAGAATTCAGCTGGCTACAGCAGGTACTTGAAACTCAGTGCAATATGCCAGCTTGCAAACCCTTGTCTTCATCCTTATCTGGGTTGTGGATTTTTTGGCCAAGGCAGTACAGATGTCAGCGACTAGCAAATGGAACAGTGGTTCTGCATTACTACCTTCTGGAGCAGTACCTTCAGGCTCACTTCACTCAGGTGCACCACACCTTCTGGAGACATAAGTAGGAACCCTCCAGGCTCCTGGCTGGTAAGGGGTTAACTTCACAAGGTGGTTTGATCAGTGAATGGTCTCCATGTTATAGAGAAAAAAATAAAGCCAGAAGGCAATCACCTTCCACTCTGCAAACCCTCTTCCCCACACCAGGGCACTCATAATACTCCGTTTTTCTCCAAAATTGCTAAATCCTGTGGTTCCCTCTTTTGCCCTACTGTCCTCCTTCCTAGAAGCTGTCTCAGCATGCTCAGAAGTTTCATCTAATATATTTTTACATCCCCCATCTTGCTACCAGCCAAGCTTCACAGCTCCTCCTTGGGATGCACCATCCCAGGGTAGACAAATCCACACACATTACTCCTCGTACATATCCCCATGGGGTGAGAGGGGATTTATTTCTCACCCTGCACAAACCCAAGCAAGGGCTTAGCACAGATTTGATTTGGACTTCAGTGCCTGCAACCAGCTTCCCCAAAACGTGCTGTACCCACTGTTTTCTCTTCAAGAACAATTCTGCCTATCTCAGTTCATGATGAAGGGTGGAAACCATCTGCCCAGTCTTCCAAACTGTTCCCCAAACAAATCCCTTCCCTTTTGCCTGCCAAAGGCAGCTCACATCTGCAGAGCTGCATTCGCTGTGCTGACAGCCAGCATACCCACCCTGCTCCCCACAAAGGGCATGGGAAAAGGCGGCGGGGATGGCGCACAAAAATGTGCAGATGGGAATGTGGCAGGGGAAGGAGTGGGAGACTTTGACCTGCGATTTGTTTGCTCAGCATTTCATCTGTGGATGAAGCAATGTTTCGTTTGTGGAGCACAGGAGAGAGAAGCCTGTGTGCAAGAATAAACTGGGGATAGGGGGAAGGAGGGGGACAGCTCTTTGCTCCCCAGTTTTAATGTCCAGGAGCCAACTTTTCTTGCACCTTGTCCCTTTTTCCCCTACAGTAACCAAGACATGTGGCAAGAAAAGAGGACACAGTGTGATACTGTAGCCCATTTCCTCATTTAGGGACTTTGCGGGGGTCATGAGAAGAGAGGATGAATGGTCATGCTGGTGACAACAGTAGCTTAAGACAGGGGTTTTACATGAGGATTTGCAAGGCTCCTTAAGACTTTGCCACCTTTACATACATTCATCCAAAGTAGGATGAGAACTTGCCTCAGGCAGAAAAGATTTCCCTTCCTTGTATTTACTCAGCCCTGTGTCCATCTGAAAGGTATCACTCCCACCCTCCTCACATGATTCCCAAGCTCTCAGTAATGTTTGAACAAAAGGAAGGAAAAAAAATCCCGAACCACCACTCAGCAAGCAATATACTACACAGACACATGTTTTTGTGCTCACTTGAACTAAACCTCCTCCACAATTTTTCCTTTCGCCAAATGTTTCTGAGTGGGAGCGCTGGAAAAATAAACTCCCCTGGCGCGGTGGGACGCGGGCGGGTGGCCAGGCTGAGCTGAGTCCCAGGGGCTCATGGCCACGGGCGAACCCCTGGGAGCCCCTTCCTAGTCCTCTCTGCAGCACAGGCAGTCAGCTGGGAGACATTTACTGGGAACAAGTGCCTATTGTCCCCCATCAAGACTGAGAGGCAGCTTGGTGGGATAAAAATATAATAAAGTGGGATTTCAGCCTTCTTTTTTGTCCTCTTGGGTCGACTTTTACCCTCAAGTCTGCATAAAGCCTCGGCATTGGTCCTTCTGCCTGCCTTGCTTTTAAACCTAGATAGGCAGCTTTGAAATGACACCTTGAGAAAATTATTATCATTATCATCTCCAGAACAGGTCTCTCCTATTATTACTATTTTTTTTCCCTTCTTTGCCTTGCAGCACTGCTCCAGCCCACAGCAGGCTGGGGGGTTTTGGGTAGCATAATGGGGAGGGTTGCAAGATTGAAGGTGGCAGGAAAGGTGGCAGATTTGCTGGAATAAAGACCTGGGTAGTACCTGGTTTCCAGGGCACAGCTGAAGTAGTTCAAAGCAAGCATGTGCCAATGATTGCAAGGTCCAAACTGCCTCTTAGGAAGAAATCACGAGCAGCTTTGTTGGGGCATGCCTGCAGCTGATGCCCATCTGGTTTCTTTGGTGCCTCTGATTCCCCATGTGGGATAAATACACCAATTTCTCCAAGGCAACGGCTTCTGTGATCCTTGCATGACATTTTTTGCACATATGCCAATTAATAATAATAAATACGCTAGCAGTATTGCTGAAAGGATACACAGAGCAATAAAAAACAAACAACACTTAGGAAGGACAAGGAGAATAAAAGACGGCAAAGGAAAGCAGTAGCATGGAATTAATGATCTGAGATCAAACTGGAGGAACTAATGGCCCCTTTTTCACAACCTAGTTAAGTGTATGAATATTGAAAACCTTCTTCAGAATCCTCCAGCAGGGAAACACACAGCAAGTCTAACAAGTGAAGAAAAAATTAGCAGCCACTTCCCCTAGGAAAACAGGGACATTGGTAGAAACTGGTTCATAAATTGGCCACAAAGATAAAAAAAAATCTATTATTTTCAGTATCCTGCTGCAGGATCAAAGAGGGTCCTGAGCAGGCATGAAACCCCTGCACCCCCAGAGGCCAAATTCTACTCAGGCTCAGCAGCATCTGCCCCGTCCTTGTTTCCCCACAGCTCCCTCCCCAAGTGCCTGGGAACGGTGATGGTCAGAGACTCTGCAACACAGATGCACCATGGAGCCATTTCAAGCTAGATGAGACCCCAAGCACGTATTGATCAGTTTTACTCCCAGCAGACAAGGCCTTCCCCACTGTTAAAAATAAACCCATAAAGGCTAATTCAGCGTGCCGCAACAAGTCAGATGAATCCATTCGAGCGGACTGATACTGCCTGGTGTTTCATCCTCTGTATCCCTCAGTCCTGAAGCTGGACGAGACATACAGTTGAGGACCAGCTGCCACGTGCAGATTGTCACCCTGACCTTGCTCCAAAGCATCTGCACTTTCAATCAGTCCTTCTTACAGCTGGTTCCTTTTATTTTTATGGTGACTGTCATTTAACGAGCCTCATTAATGCAACAGGAAGATGAGGTTCACCTCAGTTTTGTTTAATGCTGTGAACCAGCAAATCTTAGATTGCACGGGAGGAGGAGAGGTCTTTGGGAGCATCCTTGGGCCGATGCTGCCCAAAGCATGTCCCAAGGAATCCCTGGGAGCAGGCAGAGTCTCCAGTTCATTCGGGGAAGATATTAAGAAGCTCATTGTGCCTTAGAGCAAGCATTCAAGGCAAGGTGGGATGGGACTCTGAGCAACCTGGTGCAGTGGAAGGTGTCCCTGGCCACAGCAGGGAGTTGGAACTAGATGATGTTTAATGTTCCTTCCGACCCAAACCATTCTGGGATTCTATGATACCGTGAAGTATTGCTCTGACATTGATACTCATCTGTTGATGATATTCCAGCACTGGAGGTAAGTGCGGTGATTTCTACACAGAGTGAAAAGACAGATAACATGAAGGCTGGTCTCTGGGAAAGCTGATGCAGAAACCAGATTCACCAGACAGAAACATGCCCCTGCTGCTTGGCTGGAAGCAATCAGAGTTGTGGTGTCTCTGGAGGCATCTTTGCTTTCCTGGGAAGGCCAATGTTTAAAAAATTAAAAAGCAGACACAGCAGTTCTGAGCTCCCCAGGACTTTCTGAGCTTTTTTGGATAGTCTTCACTATGCAAATAGGACTTTCTGAACTTTTTTGGGTACTTTTCACTACATAAATGATTTCTGGCTGCAAACCTTTATGGTTACAGACCCAAATTCTGATCCTCATGGCAAAGAACAAGATTTACCACACGATTGCAACTCTAGGTTATGTTTGTAAAGGACCACAAGACCACCACCTTCACTTAATCAAAGGATCATTCACAGGTCACAGCAATTAAAGATTTGGACCTGAAGCTTTGCTGAAGTGCAGGCTGAACTGACCCAAAAGAAATCAGCCTCATCTCTACTCCCAGCGTGTTGCAGCCATGTGGCATTTGCTAGATTTACTCTCCTGACAGCTGAGATTTGGTTCAGTTTAGTAAATATAAGCCTGATGGAGATGTGCAATCTGAACTCCATGTCCTTGTTATCCCCAGGCCAAGAAAATGACTTGGAGTACCTGCTGCTTGTGATACAGCTGAAAGTGCCAACGAGCTCCCTGAGAGCCCACGCCACCATCAACCCTGTCCATGAGCCCCATCCATTTCCTCATTTGTCCATGAGCCCCATCCTCACGGGACTCGCCTGCCCATTTAAAATATGCTTTTTAGATTGAGACCCCCATGCAACAGCACGCAGACTGCAGCTTCTCACACTACCACATGCTCCACCGGATGCTACAGAACAGCTGAAAGTATTTGAAAACAGCAATTAAGCATTTCTGAAGTTTGGCGGTGGGATTTATGTCAGCCAGGAGCTGAGAACTGGTCTCCAAAAGTTATCACTTGATTTATTTCAAGGAGAACAAAGGAAATTATAGAGGACACTTAGGTTATGGAGAGCAGCACACTATAGGCAGAGGTGGACCACAATCCCAATATTGCCCTGGCACTGATACTCATCTGTTGATGCTATCTGTCCAGCACTGGAGGGAAGTGTGGTGAATTTTGTGCAAAATGGGAAGATGGAGCAACATGAAGTCTGGTTGAGCCATTTTCAGCTTAGAAGCAAACTCACACTTGCATGCAACAGGCAATAAACTCAATCTGCTAAGAAATGCAAAGACAGGCTGTGTAAACTGAAAATGCCACCAGCAAACTCCAGCCCTGAGGCTCTTCTTGCTGGTCTTAAGCAAGTTTAAAAAAAATGACTGCATTTTAAAACCTCATTTGCTTCGGTGCTCTAGGACCTGGCTTTTTATTATGAAATGGAAGAAAAGGACAGAAGAATATAAAAACATAATCAGCCTTTCTTTTTTGTTTAGTAACAGCCCCCAAACCACTCAAAGTACTTGAAACTGATGAGATAACTGTCCTGATTTCAGAGAGGATGGTGTGGGTGGCACCTCCCGGCACGGGAGGGGACGTTTGCATTGGCAGCCGAGGCAGAAAGCCTCCACACAACCTAGGGAAAAGGAAAAAAATGAAAGAAAGAAATAAAGAAAAAAACCCCACCCAGCAAATAAACAAAAGCATTCCTAATAAACTGGAAATGTCATACTACATCAGGGATCACAAGATCGAGCCCAGAAAGGTCCAAGTGGCAAGAACATGCTGTTAAAAACAGATGGGAAAAACAAGCCGGGAAAGGTTGAGACTGTGTTTCTAAACTTCTGTTCCCGACACGGCTTTTAGAGCTGGTGCTGGTGTGGCTGGGGAGACAGCGGGGTGAAATACCAGCTGTCTGCATCATCCCAAATCCCTGTGGAAACCTTATAAGCAGGAGGATGGAGGAAAGTGTTTTACACTAAAATTCCTAATCAACAACTTTGGAAATGTAGATTTTTCCAGCTTCCTAAGCACAGGCTCACCACATGTTGAGTCAGGTAAATAATACTGCTTTTTAAATTTTTATCCTTGGTTTTGGGGAGTCCTGCTCGGAATGGGATTTGCTCCTCACAGCATGGCTGTGCCCAGGCAGAGGTTGAGGCTGGGCTTCTGGGATTCTCTGCAGCATGGGGATGGCTATGCCAGCCTTTCTGTGCTCATTCCTACTCACCTTAGGATGGACTTACAGAGGCAACTCCACTCAGTGCCATAAAACCAGGTGCTCAGCGACCAAAAGACAAGTGACATGCTGGGAAAAGTGGGCTCCTGCTGACAACCCCCTAAAGGTTGCACATTACATGAAAAGGAGAAAGGAAGACTAAAACAAAATGGACAGATGAGGGTACCAAAACACGCAGCCTGCAGAGAGCTGTGGAGAGGAAACGTCTGCGCCTGCCACCTCCATGCTCAGCCCATTGTCCCAAAGGCGACTGGAGATGAAGCTCCTGATGACAAGGTCCTAAGAGATACCAGATGGTACCAGCTATTCCCTGAGACATTCAGAGGCCTTTCACTATAACCAAATAACGAAAGTTTATTGTTCTAGAGGATTTTTTTAAAATGTAACACCCTCCCCAACTCCTGAGCACATGAAGACAGAGCTGGAGCCAACACAGCTCTGCATGCATAGGGACCTGTTTGGGGTCCACAATTTTCAGAAGCATTCAAGCCAAGATCTGTTATTCAGAGAAAGAGGGTCTAGCCTGAAAGAACTCAAATACTTTTGAGCTCCAGCACCTGGAAGATCTCAAAAGTATTTGTAAATATTGGGGTTTGGCTCAAGTGCCTTTTTACGCAGGAAGAGCGTGGGGGAGAACACTTTCTGAAGCACAAACCAAATGCTATTCTGAAATTTCACAAGTTTGACTGATTTCCTCTATTATTTTGCATTCCTTCATGCTTTAGGCTCCAGAAGATGCCTAAATATCCAAGTGCATAGGCTGTCAGCACAGCTTTTCCAGCCCAGCAGGAAGTAGGAGATATCTTCAGGGAGAGCCTATTTTTGGAGAGCTATCCAATTCCTAACTAAGCCTCCAAACTTTTTGTTGTTATTATTTGGATTAAGACAGCAGAGTGGGAGAGCTGAGGCATTCCCACAGCAGATCACATCACTCACACTCCTTGCTCTCAGTGGTGGAAGAGGGGATTTGTATGGATGCAGGACATGGCTGGAAATCCAGGGCTAAGGTCCTGGGGGTTGTTGAGGTCCTGAGCTGATACGTGGGTACCTGGACACTTGGATGCAGTTGTGTTTAAATTTCAAAAACCAGTCCTTAGTTCTGAACAACTTATCCTGTGTGAAGCGAAGATGGATGGAGAAGACTATTTTCCGTTTCACCCAAATATCTCCAAGTGAAAAACATGTATATAACAAAGAACTGCATTACAATAGCTTTGCACATTACCCAATATGCCTGTAGAATCAGCAGCCAAGAGCAGGACACCCCAGAGCCCCCCTGCTGAACAACTAGATTACACTAAATTAATTGCAACATCCAGTGTTGGGGTTTTTTTCCTTTTACAACTCCTATTTTATACGTTAAAAAACATTTAATAGCCACCCCTCAGCTTATTCCTTAAGATAATAAGTCAAAACAGAAACACTGGGGAGCATGCAATAAAAAAAAAATAAAATACTAAAACCCCCTTGGCTGAATTTAATTTCTATTAGAATCCTTAGTCACGATGGAAATGTATTTATAACCACAAACCTCCACTAAATTATCTTAACAGCCTCTAGCTGTTGCGCTGATGGCTGGAACAGCACAGTAAATTACTGTCTCACCGTACAAAATTATACACATTGCTATTACACCATGTTTCAGTCCCAGCCTCTCAAAAGCAGAGCAGATTTATTCTTATTGCCCAGCTGAGCTCTCCCACCAGCACACACATGTGCCCTGCCACGTGTGTACTCCCCAAACAGAGTAAACCCACCGATTTTGGCACAAACGCCCCGCCCAGCACACAACAACCACTCACCTTTTCCTCCTCCTTTCCCACGTCTGACTGACTTTCCGCTCATCAGGTTTTCCTGTCTGGCAGCTGGACTGAGTTTTTAAACAGGCTGAATTCACTCCTAACCTTATCTGAGGAACTTCAAGGCAAGGCACGTGCGAGTGAACTTGGCTCAGGAAACTTGGAATTTCTCAGCACGAGACTGCAGGGACTGAGCATGCTGGGATGCAGCTTAGAAATGGGAAGACAAAGATGAGACTGAAGGATGTTGGAGTCTGGTTCCCAGCTCTGTGATAGACTTGTTGCAAGCCCTGAAATATTCACTTAGTCCCTGTACACTTTAATTTCCTATTTATAAAGCAGGGCCAGTAAAGATCCAATAGTCTGGTAAGCAACCTGGCAGCACAAGCCAGGTTGGAAAGGTTGGAAAGGTTGGAAACACACTGAGTGTCCAACCCCTTGTGCCAACTCTTTGCTCTGTTGGGATGTGCAAAGCTAAAATAATTTGTGTTTACAACCCATCTCAGTGCCATAATGCCAAACCCTGGAATATTCAGGGCAGGCGTATGAGTACTAGTGAGAGTTCAAAGTGCAAGGACCAAAGCTTGGAGGAAAGAAAATGAACCCAAGCCCAGGTCACACCACTGGGCTTTGGGGACAAAAAGGATAAAGGTGGCAAAATGGAAGAAGCAGATATGATAATATCCAGGAATATATACTGACCAGGAATGAATGTCTGAGTTACAACTTGAAGAGCCCCACAGCCACATTTCTGATCGTGCTTTGGTGTCTCGTTTTCCATCAAACCAGTATTTTGTTGGGGTTTTTTTCTTGTTTGGTTTAGTTTTTTTTTTGTTTTGTTTTTGTTTTTGAATATATATAACAAGTCAAAAGTCTCCCACACTTTGAAGGAAAGAAATCCAAGGTTTTGACCAGGCCCTTCCACACTGACAAAGGAGGGTTGAACCATGCCTAAATTACAGCTGACTCAGCAGCAATGTGCACAGCAGAGGGGAACATGCAAACCCCAAACACGTCATTCTGGCTTCTCACCTTCCTCCACAACCTGAGCTACGGTTGGTTCATGGGAGGCTCCAGGTACAAAGAAATGCAAAGAACAGGCTTTAAAAAACTCTTCTTAATTACAAATGCAAATCTTGAAGCCTGTCCTTCCCAAGTGGTATTCGACAACTCAATTCTATCTGAAATTCCAAGTGTGTCAGAGTAGCAGGTCCACAGTTCATCCCAAGGGGCCTTAATGACAACATTTAACAGCACTGAGTTGGTCATGGCAGACTCTTCCAAGAAGCAGAATGGACAGAGAAAGATCACCAACAGAACATTGTCATCAAACGCCCTACTTAACCAAGAACTCATAAAAAAGCCTCACGAACATCCTGCACATTGCACAGGACAGGAGTTGCTTTATGTCCCTTTTTCAGTCCCAGCCCAGAGCAATGCATGAGGCCCAAGACAAACACTCATTGTCAACTCCACTGTGAACATCTAACACACACTCCTGAGCACAGAGTATTTTGTGAAGCACTGTCCATGGCGCCAACCCGTACGATGCTCTGCCTTCTGCTGCACGTGAAGCGCCTTCAGTATTAAAAAACCCCAAACAAATAAACCTTGCAGGCAACCTTCTTCTCTACATGACTCTGTCTTCAAATCTTGCTCCTCGATGCACCTCCCTGTGACAGCACATGATACATCAGCCCATCTGCATGCCAGCTGGCTGTACTGATTTGATGCTAAAAAGAGTGCACTGATTGATTCCCAGTCGAAGCCTCAGCCAACATGTTTTGTAAGTGTTTGAGACAACGGCCTGATCCCTTCAGGCCCTCCCTCCCTTGGGTTGACTTTGAAGGAAGTGTAAGGTAGCAGCTGAAAATGGCTTTGGGAGCACCTCTATAGATATGGTGGTGGATTTAGCTAGTCTTGGACCAATTCACACCCTGTTACAGGTGGAAACTCTCTGAAAAGGAAAGAGGAGAGAGCCCTATCTCTTGGAAAGACCCATCCTTAACTGTTTGACTGGTTTAAACCTCAAAATACCAATTTTGTTCCTTTCCAGTGTTTTCTTCATGGTATCAACTTCTAAAATTGCAGATATTCACATTATTCATATCTCTTCTACTTTATAAGGTACAAATTCAGAGTTGGTAGGAGGAAGCAGTTTCTCCCCCATCACACATCAACAACAAAGGCAGAATTTGCTGAAGGATGAAGAAACAAAAAGATCTTACAAGCTTTAACATCTGTGACCCTCTCCCCTTCTGTGTTTGATGCCGAGGGGTTGGATACATCTGGTCACCTCTCCTGAGTACAAATCTTGCCTCTCCAGGAGTGGGTTCCAAGATGGGATGGGACGGGACATCACTCTCTTTGGTGATGTGCCAAACGCTTTGGGCCACTTCCCAAAGAAGGACCCTGGGGTGCTCACGTAAGAAGTCCCACAAGCCAAGCTGAAATGCTGTCCCCACTCTGCATGGACAGCAGCCCTGAGGACTTTTATCAGGGCACTTTCTCATTCACTTTCCTTGGAAGGTGGCTGTCCTTTGCTGCTTCGGAGGCCTGTTGTGTAAAGCTTTCCCAGGCTCCTAATCACTCTCATCACCCTTCTCCAAAGACGCTGGTGTCAAGGGTCCACCCACACACATTGCTGCAGGACAAAGTCCTGATTGCTGGCAGGAAAACTTCCTGCTCCCTGTCCTGCCTCGCTCCATGCACACAGAGGGCTCAGAGAAGGACCTGAACAGATAAGGCTCAGTTAAAACCTCAATTGCCAATTTTGAAGCCTTGAGCAGGGACTAACCTACATCATTTCTCAGCATCTCCTGCTCAGGACAACTAAAAGGACCCCATACACTCCCTGTCACCCCCTACACCCCATATCTTTTGCATCTCTTCTTTTTTTTCCTTTCATTTATATTATTTTTTCCCCTCCCTCAAAGGCTTTAAGGAGCCATGATCACAGAGTGCTCACTGTCTGCATGGCTGCCCCTACGGATAACGTAAGGCCACGCTGGAGGTAGCAGTGGGGCTCAGCTGCCAGCTCTGTGCCCCTCTCTCCTGCCACCCTGGCCCTGTGCCCTGACCCCCAAAACAATGAGCCCTTCTATTCCCCACAACCCGCTGGAAACTCTGGCCTGACATTACGTGTGGTGGACAGTGGGTGAGGCAGGCAGGGAAGGCGAGACAGTGGGAGAACACAAGCCTCAAGTCATCGATTCTTCTTGGGTCAAAGCAAACGAGGTTTTCCTGGGAGCTTCCTATCTGGAGGGAGCTATTTAGGAACAACACAGTGACCCAGAATCAAAGGAGCTGTGTGCAGTGTTGATGGCATGAAAGTATAGTGGCTGTTTGATGCTGTCAATCAGCCAGAAGGGGCATTTACAGAGGGGCATTTATGGAAGGAGCATGGAAAAGAAAAGGCTCTGGGGAGACCTCATTGTGGCCTTCCAGTACTTAAAGGGAGCTTATAAAAAAGAGGGAGTTTTTACACAGGCAGATAGTGATAGGAAAAGGGGGAAGAGTTTTAAACTAAAGACGAGAGATTTAGATTAGATATTAGGAAGAAATTTACTGTGAGGGTGGTGAGGCACTGGAACAGGTTGCTCAGAGAAGTTACGGATGCCCCATCCCTGGAAGTGTTCAAGGCCAGGTTGGATGGGGCTCTGAGCAACCTGGTCTAGTGAAAGCTGTCCCAGTCCATGGCACGGTGTTGGGACTAGGTGATCTTTCAGGCTGCTTCCAACCCAAACCACGGTGATTCTATGATTCTATGGTTTATTGTGTTTGCCCCTTCCCATGCTGGATGGCTCACAAACACAGCACCTGCCGGCAAGCAGTGTGAGAAGGAAGGAGATCTGGAGCTGCTGACGTGGCCTCTATAGGAGTGGTAAGGGAGACTTTTAAATGGAGAGGCAACTTCCAAAACCCTGAGCTGAATTGCATAGCCAACCTTCCCTTTTCCACGGGGCACTGTTTCAAGCCAACAGCAGTCAGGGAGCAGTAAACCCACATATTTCCCCCTACAAAGAAAGAAAAAAAAAGCCAAAAGATCCTTAAATAACTATGTGGATGAAGATCTGAAGAACAGATCGGTAGCAATGACTAATAACCCCATCAAGCATCGTTACTGACATTATTATGAGATTAAAAAAATGCAGACGAACAAAGGCATCACCCAGTTCAACAGCAGCACACTGTAAGAAACCTACCATGTGCAATACAGCTCTTCAAAGCTGAAAGCTTAAAAGACACCTCAGTGTCACCAGTAGAGAGGAGAGAAATGAAGGCTTACTAGTCACTTTTGGAAACAAGACATAATCCCTGGTTGGATGTTATGTTAAGTGGCCAGAAAGTGGATTTAGCAAGTCAACTTGCAACTTTTTGCAGCCATGGGCTTGTTCTGAAGGTCAGCGAGGAACCCGAATGGGCGAGGCAGAAGCTGGGATCATCAGCAAAACTTAATCACTGAAAATCTATGAAATTCTGGAGATCGCAAATCTTTGACTCAAAATGTTATTTCCATCTTACCATATGGATGCGGGACCTGGAACTCCACCAAAGAAATGTCTAAATGCCTTCCAAAGCAAACGCCTTTGGAAAATACCAGGTTTAAATGGAATAAGATGCATAACAAGTACTGAAATGCTCTTAGGACAGAATCTTCGATCCAGAAGTCATGATGGAAATAGTTTGGATGTGTCCAAAAGGCGTGGAGAAGCAAAAGAAAGAATAAATAATAACTAAAAAAAACCCAACCAGAAGATATTTCAGTCAATAGATTTTCATTTCTGTCAATAGATTATTATTTCTGTCAACAGAGAGAAAACATACAGCATTTAAAAATTCAGAGCCCATGTGAAAAGGAGTCTGGAGTAGGTAGAGACAGAAAACAATCTGAACATTTAATACAGAAATGTCTAAGAGCTGTTCTCAACTGGTTCTGCCTCAAAACCAGATTTAAACTATAAATAAAAACGTCCCATTTCTGGCCCAAGAGTGAACTTCCTACCCTGAACACACATCATTTTAGGGTGAGAATATGCACATTTGGATAGAGAAGTTCATTTCTAGGTATTAGTGTAATGCAGACAACCAGACTGATGCAAGATTTCCCAGATCAGAACCTTCCCCAGGAAAACTGCACAAGAACTCAGAAAAAAATAGGAACCAAATATGAAAACACAAATCCAGAGATGAAATCAGCCTCCCCTTCCCCCCCCGCAGGTTGCTGGATTTAGTCCAGATTCATTGGAGAAACAGGCACCACTGGCTATCTTACACAGCAAGAAACATATGCTTCCAGCACTCAGATTTTCCTCCTGTCCTTTAAAGGCACAGCTTGCAGGCTAAAGACAGCTAAGAGCAATTTTTTTTTGACCAAAGCTGCTTTTTACCTATTTACTATTATTTTTTAAAATTTTCTATGTAAGCACAGCACATATTTAAATTGCTGTATGCCTAGATATGATTGATGACATATGTACGATGGCACTGTGCAGTCTCGCACACTGACCTTGGGGAAATCCTCTTTGTGCGTTGCAAGGTCGTGGCAGGCACACCTTGGTGCAAGTGTGTTTGCCTGGTAGCATGCAAATGTTCTGGATCTCTTCTTAAGGTCTCAGGTCTGTTTTTGTGAATCTACACACTGAATATTTGCTTTTTCTGTCACTAATCACAAATAAGACAGAAAAGTGATCATAGAATTACAGAAGATCCTGAGTTGAAAGGGACCCTCAGGGATTACTGAAATCCAACTCCTGGCCCTGCACAGGACCACCCCAGGAGTCACACCATGTGCCCAAGAGCATTGTCCAAATGCTTCTTGAACTCTGTCAGGCTTGGTGCGGTGACCACTTCCCTGAGGAGCCTGTCCCAGTGCCCAACCACCCTCTGGGTGCAGAACCTTTTCCTAATATCCAGCCTAAACCTCTCCTGACACAACTTCATGCCATTCACTTGGGTCCTGTCACTGATCACCAGAGAGAAGAGATCAGTGTCTGCCCCTCTGCTTCCATGGCAGCTGCAGACCACAATGAGGTCTCCCCTCAGTCTCCTGTTCTCCAGGCGGAACAGACCAAGTGCCCTCAGCTGCTCCTCCTAAGGTTTCCCCTCCAGAGACTTCACAATTTTCGTGGCCCTCCTTTGGATTCTCTCTAATGGCTTTGTATCTTTCTTATCTTGTGGTGCCCAAAAGTGCCCCCAGCACCCGAGGTGAGGCCGCCCCAGGGCAGAGCAGAGCAGGACAATCCCCTCCCTTGCCTGGCTGGCACTGCTGTGCCTGATGCACCCCAGGACATGCTTGGCACTCCTGGCTGCCAGGGCCCTGCTGACTCACATTCAATTTTCCATCCAGCAGGTCCCCCCAGTCCCTTTCTGTGTCACTGCTCTCCAGCATCTCATTCCTCAGTCTGTCCATACATCCAGCGTTGCCCCACCACAGGTGCAGGATCTGGTACCTTCCCTTGTTAAACTTCACACGGTCAGTGATTGCCCAGACCTCTAATTTGTCCAGATCTCTCTGTAGGGCCTCTCTGCCTTGGAGGGAGCCAACAGCTCATCCCAGCTTATTATCATCAACAAACTCACTTAGTATCACTTGGAGTCCTGCAACCAAGTAATTTTTTAAGATGTTGAAGAGCACTGGCCCTGAGTCCTGCAGAACCCCACTAATGATCAGTCACCAACCATGCTCTACACCGGCTCCATCTACACAGCCTCCCACGTTCACTGCCAATTTGCTGTGGTTTAACCCATGATAACCACATGATAACCACAAAGCTGGTTTCACTTGGCAGCAAGGTGGAGAAGCTGCACAAAACGGCAGCAGAATGTCTTTCAGTTTTACTGCTGCTCTCTGGGTGTCCTGAAGTAAATCAAAGTCTCTCTTATTTCTTCTTGAGATACATTTTGTCACCACTGTAAGGTTCTGAAAGATCCACCTAACCATTATGATAGGAAAGTGAGACTTTCAAGATTTTAAAGGAGCACTGAAAGGAAGGGCCATTTATATTAAAAGCAGTAATTTCCAAACCTTTTGGATCAACTCATCTCAGAGAGACCCCTGATGACCTTGGCACCCTCATCATCCAAATCCCTGACAGACGTATTATGTACTTCTCTGGACCAGCTGCAATTGTTTCCATAGCTTCACACATCCTCAGCAGCTTGCGAGCAGCTCAGAAGCCCCTGGCTCAGGTAGCAACCATAAAGCCAAGGTGAGTTTCCAGTTGTGGGAATGACCCTGAACACAAGTGCAGCCAAATCACTGACTTGCTCCGTGCCTTGGTTTCCCCATCAGACCAGACCTTTCAGGGCAGATGTGGTCTCCCCAAACACTCAGCACATTGAGCCCCAGTTGCCTCAGCTGCTACTGTAATACAGATAAATAATTTTTGTTCTGCCTTTGAGTCACTACTATAAATTATGTGCTTCGGTCTGGCAAACACTATTGCATCATGTCTTGCATCTGATATTTGCTAAAAGAAAAAGGGAAAAAAAATGATTTCAGTATCACTTCTGCTCTCTTTCAAAGAGAAACAAAGACAGCTTCCTCGCACGCTTTCCTTAAGTATTGTTTGTCTTTCTTAAGTTCAACCTGAGCTTTGCCACCATCAATCTTTCACATCCACAATGGACTGCCAGGACTATCGGCCAGCTCTGAAGTCATGACAGATAGCTGAGGATTCACTCAAGCTATCTCAGCATAGCCAAAGTACCAGGAAAATACGCCAGTTTCACCCTCCACACAACATATGGACTCCTTAACCTCCGTGGGCATGTCCACCTCAATTGATGCAATGCCTTGGAACACACGTGGGTCAGTCCTGACCAAACCAGTTTGGGTTTCAGCAGCAGATGAGCTGCCCCAGTGTGTGTGCTGGCAGCAAACAAAACAAAGACTGTCCACCTTCACAGTGAGCTGGGCTACAACAGCTCTGCTGCTTCTGAGATTGGTGGCACTATGTCACAGAGGTGTAAGAAATGTTGGGTTGGAGGCAGCTCAGGAAGTTTCTAGTCCAGCCTTGCATTTGAGGTGCAATCACTAGATCAGGTCAGCTGGAATTTCCTCTAGACAAGTCTTGAAAACGTCTAAAGACTGAGAGCTTGCAGCCTCCATGGGAACCAGCTCCTCTACACCATGACCCTCTTACTGGAGGGGCTTTCCTAAGACCCAACCTGAACCTCCAAAGCTGGGTTGTTGTTGTGGCGCCTTATTTTGTCACCTTCTACAATCAAGAAGAGTTTGACTCCATCGTTCCCACAACCATCCTCCAAGTATCTGCATGTTCCTAAATCACAATTGTCATGATGACAATACATCACCACCTGACTGTTTCCAGAAAATGTTACAGTGGGCAAAGGAATGCAGCCCCACACTCAAACAAAATGACCCCAAAAGAAGATTGTAGGGAAGAGGTCGTGTTTTGAATCATCAGCAATGATGCAGCAGAGAAACAAGTTAGAGAGCGGGACCTTTGTGCAGCATTGCACAAGAGAGCTGGTATAGCAGGAGTGCTGGCAGGCGCTGCCTTTGCAAGCAAAATGCACCCCCTGACCTGCAAAACCTTCTCTGGTGGAGCAAGTGTTCATCCCTCCTCTGAATCATGGGGCAGAAGACAACAGCTAAAATACATTATGGTCTTTTTGAATCAAGCTGGGAGATTACATGGGAGGAGCAGGGTGCAGCAAGGTAGTTTGACAGATGGAATAAGTGCAAAGTCATGGAGTTCAGTGCTGTCAAAACTTTCTACAAAGAACTTGTCAGAGGACTTCCCTGAGTCCCATCAGGAGATCCAGGTGACATAACTGGTGCCCTTAAGCCTCTTAACTACCCCTCCCTGTGTCCAGGCTCAAAATCCATAAATTAACCTAAACCAGCACTGGAAGGAACTTCTGGAGAATTTGGTCAAATTTGTTCCACTGCCTCAAAACAGATTCAGCTCTCTGAAGTGGAGTTTGTCCAACCTGCACTTCAGAACTGCCATGATGGAGACTCCAAGCCCATCCCAAACCATCTGTTCCACTGCTCCACTCCTCTGGCAATCGGAGGTTAGGAAGTTTTTCCTACACTTGTTTCCCTTGCTGCAGTTCAAGCTCAGCACTTCTTGGCCTCCAACCACTGGCCATGGAGAACAGTCTACTCCCTTCCCCTTCACAGCTACCTTCGACATAGTCGAGGACTGTTATTTCTGCTCTCAGCCCTCTCATCCCTAAACAACTCCATTTCCTTCAGTCTTTCTGTTTTCTATATTTTTGCTCATTTTTTGGTGCTTTTCTCTGGTGTGTCTGCAACTATTTCCTGTTTTCGGCAGAGGGTAGAGCATCCTGAATGAGGCATGGCACAGCTGAGCATGGGAGTGACCGATTAAAACTCCTTAGAGAAAAGAAGAAAAAAAAGGAGATAATTTTGCACAATACCCATCTTTTGTACTTTGCTGCAGAATAAAGGGATGTTCTTTCTTCTCCGTCCTATAAAATTTCATCCCAATCAGCACTGTGCCAAACTCCACCTGGCATCTCCACCATTTGACAGCCTCTGGTATCTCTGCACCAATGGTCCTACTTCAGTCCACATCCCACATTCTCATTCAAGGAGGACGTCCTTACAATGCATTTTGAGGTGGGATATGAAGGATCTACTTCAGGAACCGAAAGAAGCCCTTCATCAAGGAGTTGCCCCTAGGAATAAGGCTGCAATCAGTAAATCAGCCCTTTAACCTCTTCTTGCTTGTCCCATCGGAGAGAAGTAGCTCTTCCAATGACCTTGATTAAACTGCTTTTGCTTGATGTAAGAACAATCATTGATGCACAAAGCCAAACCCAGATAAACCAGCAGAGAGAAAAAATAAAAACCCCAAAGCACTGAAGGACTGCAAAACCAGTACAGGACGAGAAGCTTTTGTTTTAGTCAGAACTGCAGACATACATCTCAGCCAGACAGAAAATACTCTGACTTCATGGTACATAAATGAGCAGGCAGAGCACACTGATCTAACGATAGGGAGCTGAGCTGCTCTACGACAGCACTTATTTTTCACAATGCTTCCCTGGCAGACAGTCCACCCCCGAGCCCATCGTGCTGGGCAGCGGACAGACACAAAACATCGCTCTAAACCCACGTCTAACACAGGAGACAACAGACAGGCACGTCCAGCAGCAGAGGACCAGGAGACAGTGAGTCAGTACAGGACCAGCACAACATGCACTGGTCTCGGCTCGTTGGTCACACAACTAAAGCCCAGGGTTTTGTTTAGGGATTGGGGTTTTTTTAAAAATTGTTTTCACGTGTGTTTTAAGGAGGAGCCAGGAGGAGAATTAAAAGACGGTTCTGTGCTTTGTGGCTGCATACAAGGAGACCCTTTCATGCATGAAAGTCAGAAAGGCAAAAGGTAGGGTAGGCTTTTTCATAGGGTCTGAAGCACCAGGACATGGGACAATGGTTTCAAACTGAAAGAGGGTAGATTCAGACCAGATATGAGGAAGAAAATTTTTTATAATGGGGGTGGTGAAACACTGGCACAGGTTGCCCATAGAGGTGGTGGATGCTCCATCCCTGGAAACATACAAGGCCAGGCTGAATGGGGCTCTGAGGAACCTGATCTAGTTGAAGATGTCCCTGCTCATTGCCAGGGGGTTGGGCCAGATGAGTTTTAAATGTCTCTTCCAACCCAAACCATTCTATGAAGGTACAAAAAGTGTTTGTCTGAAAAAAGGCAATTAGCAAGAGGATGAGGGAGCTTGGTGTCCCAAGCAGAACAGAGGTGAAAAGAGATATTTTGGTGCCTCAATTACTTTCGACCTTCAATGGCTTGCTTAGCTTTTATTATCAATATTACAGTAGCATTTACAGCCAAACTGCCCAGAGTCTACATGACCCCCTATTTGCAGTTATGAGCCTGAAAAAAGGCACACTTTGTCTCGACCTTTAAATAGTCATTGTTTGATCATTTATGTCCCCCAACAGAAGAGAAACTCACAACACCGATATATCCCAGAGTGTTGTACAAATAGGTCCCACAATTTCACATAAACACAATCCTCTGAAGTAAACAGAGCAGGTACTTCTGTAAGTGCAGATCAATGCTGCACAGATCAGGTGTGGAGAAGAGTCCCCTTTCCCAACCTCCCTGGGTGGAAGTTAGAGAGAAAATTTAGTGCTTTCCTCTCTTGCCATAGATCTCCTTGAAAAATAAACGCAAAACAAACCCAGGCTTATAAAAGCACAGCACTTCAAGGACAGCGTCAGCAACACACCCATGTGCAGACATATACATTTGAAACACACTAGTCAAAGAAAAAATAAATCTATCATCTACCCTGTGTCAATACAGACAGAGCAGGAACTTCAAACCCCATTAGCAGCATCCTGCAGCCTGAGATTTCTCCTTTGAGGTCTCAAAGCAGAATATAAACCGAAGGTATAAGGAAAGCAGCAAAGCCAGCGATTCAGCACCTTCCCTTTGAGGCCATACAAAAGCTGGCGTAAACCGCCTTTCGTGCACGAAAACCAAAGTCCAACCACGTGGGTTTGTTGTAGATGAAGGCAGGTTTTATGGAAGGAAAGACATCACCCTCAGGCTCTGTATCAGCAAGCTGCTCTGAACTGCTCTCAAGGAGAACTTGATCAACACACCAACGTCCTGAATGCACACCACAGCTATATAAATACAGTATCAATAACAATGCATTAAAAAGCAAAGGGATGGGGCACCACCAAGTGAGACACAGCCCAAGCTAAAGGCCAACGCTTTCGAATCCAGCCACTGATGCAGGAAGCTGGTGCAACTGGTGTGACTGGAAGGGAAGTCCCACTGACCACAGCGCCGGGACCGCTCCAGCACAGAGATCCCCTCGAGTGACATCTGCCAAGCATCGCTTCCTGCCCCGCGGAGGCTGCGTGGGCCGGCCGGGCACATCTCAGCACGGCCGCATTTCCTCTTGAGGGAATGAGGATGTTTTGAAAACATAGGTGGCTTGCAAAGCACTTTGGGATGTATGTGGATGAAAAGCACTCTTATGCACATTGATAATTAGCACTAACCGCCGGCGTGTCACGCCCTCCATGTAGAGCATTTAGCAGATTTATTCAGCTCTTGCTGGAATGCCAGAGCACAAGCTGGATATTCAGACAGTGATGTGAGCACCCTTTCATGGGGCAGATGCTGGGGAGCTAATGATGTTTGATGAGTTAAGGCCATTGGTGACTCAGGATCAGCAATTAGTTGATTTCTGCGGGAGGAAGGTGCTTTGCTCCATTAAGCTAAAAGCATCCTCCACAGTTCAGCATGCACAAAGTCATTCTGTCCACCTCCCACAAAGCCTGCCTACTTTCATTAGGGAGTTGATATTTCCCACATAAACACTCAGGTTTACCTTACTGGATTCCCTAGCAGTTCCATCCCATAGCCCTGTGCCAAACTGATATTCCCTCAAAGAGCATGAGGCACACAAGGAAAGGATTGCCAAGAGCAACTGGACACACAGTCTAATGCAAAGGATGTGGTACCACTGATGTCTCTGGGGCTGAACCCATTTTGGGCAAGGCTAATGACACTCTATCACAAATCAGACACACCCCCAGTCCTGCTCTAGCCTGCAATACGGGACTACAGACATCCATCTCCCTCTCAAGGGTAGGCAGTGATGCTTCCATCAATCAATAACAGGCACTGGGGAGACACCAGCTGCACTTGTTCTGCCTGCCATTCCCGAAATGCACGCAGGCAAAAGCAACAGGACCAAAGGATGATCTGGCTGGTGTCCCCCCAGGAAGGGAGAGCATCCAGCTCCCTCCCAGAGGCTGCATTCCAGTCAACTGAAGGCTGGCTGAGGCTGGTCGTTGGTGTCAGGGAGTGGGACCCCTGACATCCTGGGAAGCGATGTGCCGAGTCATAGGACGGCAGCGCGTTTCTGAGCGCTAATGCTCGTGGCACATGGCAGGACTGTCAGGCGGAGGACGCAAAGAACAGTTATTTCTTTCAATGAGTGGAGAATGTGACAGAGCTGGCATTTGGACCCTCTTTTTACAACTTCTTTGAAGTGTTTGATCTCAGCCGCTAACGACACAAAGGCTATCGAAGCGCTACTGGTGCTATCTTCAAAGGGTTCGGTCGGACGTTCAATGATTAATAGGAACCGTGCACGGGATGGGGGACGGCGACTGTTATGGGAATGCCGGGGGGATCCAAGATGCGTTAGTACCTTTACTCTTTGCGACCAAGGTGTTCCCAGCCTCCCCTAAAACAGACGACTTCAAAGGCGGGGGTGTGACCGTCGCAGGTCCCGGGTGAGCCCAGCCACCGCGGGGCGCAGCCAGAACGGCCCCAGCNTGGGTGGAGGGAGGGAGGGAAAAAGGGAGGGAGGGATGGAAGGATGGATGGGGGGGCGGCGAGCGCCTCCCCCCGCCGCCGCGGTCGCTCGGCTGCGAGCGGGGAAGCAGGAAACTGGCTCCTTCCCGGCTCACCACGCCTCCGCCCGCCCGGCGCCCCGCCAGCCGTGTTAAAGACACAAACCCCGCGGGGAGAGGGGCTCCCCGGCCCCACGCCGCCCCCGAGGGGCTGCCGCTCGTCCCTGTCCCCCCCGCACTCATACAGTGCCTATAGAGGAACTTTATCCATACTACAGCGGGTGATCTCTAACAGCGCCACGTTTCCTTAATTAAAAAGTGCAGCTCCCCCCAAACCTCTCCCCTGTAAGGTTTCATTACCTCACGACCCTTCCCCTCTTTTGAGGGAAAAGGTCCTTCTCACCTCGGAAAGGCGAGGCTGGCTTTAGCCCCGCTGTGCTCAGGGGCTTGTGCCTGAGATGAAGGTGCCATAAGAAAACAAAGAGGTTGAGCAAGGAACAGCCAAACACCAGTGATGCCAAAAACCCTCCTGGAGAAAAAAAAAAAACAGCAATAAAAAAAACCACGAGGGAAATCAATAAAAGCTTCGTATTTTATTATTGATTTTTAAGTAATGGAGCAGTGGCCACTGAAAGGGGATTTGACTGCCATTGGAGTCTCAGGCAGACAAGCCAGGTTTTGTATTACAGTGTATTATACCCTGGCTGAGATTCACTATCAACTTTCAGATCTCAAAACATTGTACATTTCAAAGCCTGATCCTCTCCTCTCCAGCTCAGGCACTAATAAAACGTCCCTCCACAACCCTGCGAGTTGGGTTACGCTCTAACCTTCCTTTCACTGCACCCTTTAAAGCAAAACTTGGGCATGGCACCCATAAAAGCTGACTCCTCTTAGCCCACGCTCATGTGGAAAACACAACCCATTTGCTAGGGATGGATTTCTAAGACCTGTCTCTGTACAACAGCTCTGCCCCAAACCTGCTCGGGCACATTCAGTCATCCCTGTCTCAGCTTCCCTGCCTGTCCAACCTCTGTGGGCAGGGATGGTCCCTCCTTACGTGTTTGTACCGTAGCTGGTGCAATAACTCCATGCTGGCTGGATGTGCTACTGTATGTGAAACAACAACTCGAGCAGGGATCTTGCATCACTTCAGAGCAGTAATTGCAACTTGCAGTGCCTCTGGGAGGTAGGAACAACACCTCTTTTCAAGATGGGGACAGCATGGTTAAGCCATATGTTGTTTATCATCTTTGTGAATGCATGAAGTAGGGAAATAACCCCTTACAGAACAAGTCAGTCATTTGTTAGGAATGTATTTTCTCAACAGCTTTGTTTTTCTGCCAGTGAAATGCAAAGGCTACATAAGAAGATTTTTCTACCTTCTCACTACCCAGAGGAAGGGCTTGATCCTATCCCAGTGCTGGGCAAACTCTGCACAGAGAGGCTATGCTCAGATCAGCTTGCCCATCTCTGCCAACGCAGCATGTATGATGGGGCTGAGAGCAGGAGAGGATGGAGAGACCTGCTCTGTGCTGGCCTCAGCCAGCGTCGCCTTATTCAGTGCACTGGAGCCATATCAATTTACGCTGCATGAGAGCAAGAGTCTCACCCACAAACTCTCCTGGATTAGAGGCACGTGGTGCATTCATAGAGGAAACTGTCCTGGTGACCTGCACTTGAGAGATCTTCCCAAAACACACAGAAATTTCAGGGAGGCCAGTGAACTACTGGGGATTTAGAAAGACTCAATCAAGAACAGATGATCATGATTAATACTCAGGTACCGTGCAAAACTATTCCAGGGTGTATGCTAATGATTCACAGGTTAGGAATTCACTCATACTGACACCAATGCAAAGTGGTATCAGTTGGAATACCAGTTGCTGTTGCAGAGAATCCTGGCTGCATTTTTATGTTAACAACTTCCACCACACGGAGTTGGAACACTTCATTTGGGTGCTGGATGTTTAAAGAAATGTTCCATAATTATCATTGTGTGAATTGTAATGAATTATTCTACATGTTCTGTGACAGCCCTTGGTTTATTACCTTGCTCCCTTGCTCTACTATTCCTTTTCTCTGCTTATCCCCTGTTCTGGATCACATTTACTGACATTTACTGACTTGGTTATATCACAAGATATATCTGAACAGTGTCCAAAACATGAAGAACCCCTGTGAATTCTTTTTTCCGTGCTTGTGGTGATGCCTGACACATGTATCTCAGATTGCTGGGACTTTTGGATGGGAAACAGTTACATTTTCTGTACATTTAAATATGCTGCTGTCTCAGATGTGACATAGAATCATAGAATCATTAAAGTTGGTAAATGCCTCCAAGATCATCGAGTCCAACTGTAATATAAGCTCTGTGCAGAAAAATGCTTCAAACAAAGATGCTGCACGTGAACGTGCCTTCCCAATTCCATTGTGGCTGTACGCAGAGTGGGAACAGTGAGTTAATTCTGGCATGGGGCTGCCAAATTACATATGATCCAATGCATGTAACATTACAGCACCTTATAATACTGGGCCTCCTTAAAGCTTTTGGCCAGGAAGATACACAAATACTACCCTGAGTGCCCCTGGGAGTTAAAGACGATGTCTGTCATGAGCACGGCTCTGATTTGGCAGCGCTTGCACGTTCGTAACAGTTTTACCAACTTCAAGCTGTTCCTCCAACCGGCAGCGGAGAATGAACTCAGGCTGGCCCCAGCTGACTGCGTAAATCTCTGGAGTGTGAGCTAACAGCCAGCAGCCTTGGCGGAAAACTGTGTGAAAACCGCATCCCTGTGTTGGAAAAACCCAGCGAGGGAGTTATGTGAAGCCATTGAGAATCCATCTCTGCCAGCAGGAGTAACTGAGGGAGGAACAGCAGAATTAGCAGGCATAGCAAGGGAGAGAGTAAGAGATGCCATGTAAGAAATAGTATTACTTGAACAAGCATAAAGCTGAGAGAGAAACATTTTTCTAAGAAAAAGCTCTTGTACCATCTTTAGCGTGCGAGGGTGCACGACAAAGTGACACTTTCTTCTGCAGAAACCCCTGGAGTTTTTAATCGTAACCTTCAGTGTGATTTCTTGTTCATATCTGAAACCGAAATCTATGAAAAATCAGAACTTCTAAGAAAGAAACCACAATGTCCACCGCTACGTCTTCCTGCTCCAAATTTATTCAAATGAGCTGTGCCATCTGCTGGCAGACGGGAAAGCTGCAGGCGGAGTAATTCCCCTCCTCGCTCCCCGTCGCTGGTGCAAGCAGTCGGGATGGATGGAGACACTGGGCATTTCCTGCGGATTAGGGACCAGCTGGCTGAAACGCTTCGGGCTACTTACCCCAGCCAGGCACAAATCCCTTGGAAATGCCCTATACGGAGGTTAATATAAACCGAAACAGGCTGGGGGAAAAGGCTTGAAAAAAATCTGCTGTGAGGCTTGGTGCTCCTTGCCTGCTTTTAATTCTGAGCAAATGCTCAGTCTCCTGAGATCCAGCTCCACAACAAGAGGACCTGACTTTATCTTCACGCAACAGTTCCTGCAGCAGAGCGGGTTGGGAGCAGCTTTTTGATTTCAGGAAGAATTTTCAAGGTTAAAAAAAAAATAAATCACCTCTTTCAAGAACCCAAGTCTTTTCAAGCTTTCCACCTTTCATGAAAGAGCACAGCAAGCCCTCCAGAACAACTGGAATTGAAGCCAAACCACAAGACAGCCCTTTCCTTCTTGTGATAGACAGCAGCTCCAGCAGCACTGGCTGCTTCCCATGAGCAGAGGGAACAGAAGCACAAGGTGCTTTGATCAGATAATGAGACAGTTTGAAGCGTCTTCAGTACAGTGTTGCGGCAAAGACAGGGGCATCAGAGCTCTGGTGCCTTAATACAGGCTTGAAACAGAGAAAAGAGAGGAGATGACTTGCAGGTCAGCACTGTTCAAGGCACACAGGCTCCCTTGGACTTGATGGTCCTACTTTGTCCTCTTTCAGTTGGAGATCCTGGCCAAAACCAGCACATCCCATCCAGAATGGATACAGACCCCCTGGGCAACACAGGGAGGGGCCTGGGGTGCTGAGCTGGACAGTGTCTGTGGATACAGCTGGAGGACACTTCCAGTCCTCACACTTAAAGATTATTAAATATGTTTTCCTATTCCTATTCAGTCCACACTGAAGCCCAGGCCTACTTCTCTCACCAAACTAGACACTCAGGAATAACTGCCTAGAGCTGAACTGGGACAGAACACTACTAATGCAATTCTCAGTTCTGGACCCAGGTAGAGTTTCTTCGTGACTGGTGATTCCTTCTAGCTCCTCACGCAAACTCTCCTGCCTGGATCCAGACACATTTTTGGCAGCTACCTTTACCTTCCTCCCTCCCCCTCCCCATGCTGTTTTTACCACGGAAGAGAAGGAAACTGGGAGTTTTCCCATTTTTTTCTCACCTCCTCAAAACAGAAAACCATTATACAACTGCATGGTGGAAAGTGCACCAGGCAATGCTCCAGACACAGACACTATTCTGACATAAGCATAAAGGCCACTTCATCCTTGTTTTTGCCCGATGAGACCAGCAGCTCGCTATGGGAAGGACTCCCTCTCCGGACACTATTTGGCACAATGGGGCTTTGACCACAGCTGGACCCAGGGCAAGCAACCATAAAACAAATGATAATAAAACAGGCAGGGAGAAATCTTTGCTGGGCTCCCGTGCCTGCTTACCCGACCCCGGTGTACTCTCACATCCTTAGGCATTACTTCAAGAGCAGATGGTGCTCTGTGGTAGAGCAAACGAGCAATTATCCTCCTGACACCCTGCAAGGCCTCCCCACATGCGATTGCAAGAAGTTACTTCACCCCAAGCTAAGAGCTGTTGTCTGGCTTTTCAGCATAATTGGATGTAATCAAGTTTAATTTGGTTGGTGCAGTAACTCTGAAGACTTTTGTAACTGGATTACTGTTGGCTCAACGGTCATGTGCCATTATATCTGCTGGCCAAAACAGAAGCCAGAATAAAAACAGATGCTTTCCCCCTACTCCTCCTTCCAGTGACACCCCTCCAGGATATGAGCTTGCCCTGTACAGCCAATATAATGAACTAAAAATTTTATTAGAAGAAGGAAGTCATTGCTGTTGTATTATGTCCAGACCTCTCCTATAAAGTGTAAATTACTTAGACTATGTATCTCTACATTTGTTTACAATTGTTGGCCATGCACAGCTTATGGCTAAAACTACTGGAACACAGACCTACCATGCACGTGAGCTTTTAGAATTATAAATCTTATTACTCTGACTATACAAGTAGGGAAGCTGAGACCATGAGAAGGAATGAATGGCTGATGAGGATGGACTCTCCCAGGTCCTATGTTCCACTGTACACCACCATCTGAGAACAAGGAATATAGAAAATGCTGTGTTTATAGCAGACCTATAGCTCTTCTGCAGGTAATCTACAGGTGAGAGAGGGGCATCTGGTAAATGTAACAAAGCCAGCAGAGTAAAGACCTTTTTTTCAGACCCCCAGCTGCTACCAGTGTTAAGTCATGGAAGAAGCATGTGAAAGCTATCATGCTTTAGGTCAAATTTTGCAAATTCAAGAGCGTGTTGTCTTTTGTAATGCCTCTCAAATGTTGAGAGTTAAGACATGCTGATATCCTCCTGACAGATGCTGAGGCCAGGCAAACAGAGGCTGAAATATGGCACTTTTTTAACAGTGAAAATAATCACTGGAGCAGTGCGTGGAGGGGATACGCCCTTGTGGTTGCAAAGCATTTTAGCCCATCTAGAGTGTATTATATTCCTGGCTGAGATGTTGATTTCATTTTAAACAGACATCTCCTAGAAGTCTTAAGTGTGAAGGGACTTTGCTGAGATCAGAGCAAAAGCTGCTCTGCAGTTGCCAGTCCCAAATACTATACAGCAGCCGCCCTCCCAGCTGAATGCTGTTAAGCTGTAGTTGCAGGCATATGCATCTCTGGTTTTGGCCAGATGGCTATTTTAAGTTTCTAATGATCTGGGAAATGAACACTTCATAATGTTCCATCTCAGAGGGTTTAGCACAAACTTTCTTCCTTTTATCCATGGCAGCACTGTTACAGATGGTACTGGATCTCAATTAGGGTCTAGAGTAACACAGTGCTAAAAACATTGTGTTTTACCATGTACTCCAAGGACATGGCTATATAATCCTGCCTGGCAAGTCATCCATCAAGTTCATTAACAAATAGGCTCATGAAATTTGTTAAATACTTGAACCTTATACTTTCTAAATTACCATGAACGCTAATAATTTATTAATGCCATTAGTAATACTGGAATTTGAAAGACTGGAGCCACTGCATAATCCAGGCCCTCGGATTTGATTTGTATGGTTATTTCAGTTTTGCAGGTGGCAAAGTTCAGCCGTGGAGGGTGATCTGGAAAAGCACCACCCATGCCTGTTTACAGAAAGGCACCTAAAGCACGCCTTTCCCAGCACTCCAGCTGCTGTGCAGAGCCCCATTTCGGCAGCTATGACGCCACAGACCCGCTGCTGAGCCAGCCTGAAAGCACACGGTGATTTATTTATACTAAACAGCTCCAGAGGTCATTTCAAGTGCTTCACAGAGATGCCATCATGTGAGTCCAACCTGCCAAAAGGAGACCTCCTCAGTTACAGTGATGACAGAATCTCTGCAGTAGGTAAGTGCTCACAGCTGGATCTCCTGGAGCTGCAAACTGGCTACCGGTTGAGCACTGAGTTTCTGTAACTTCGTGCAGAAATGGCAGAAACCTGTTCTCAACTCTGACAGGAGACCCTGGAAATTGAACCCTGATCCTGACTCTTGCTTCCCTCCACAGCCTCTGGCAAGACCCTTCATCTGTCACTGACATGGAGCGTCCCAGCTGTGTGAACAGCCCTGGCAGCACCGACACTGAGAGGTCAGTCAGCCTTTGAGCTGTCTGTGGTGGGAGTTCAGCTGTCTCCTGCTTGAATGTGCAGCCCATGGCCACGCATTCTTCAATGGAACAGCAGCAAAGCTGAGGGACAAGCAGAAAACAGGAGACCTGTGTCTCAGAAAAACAGGGATCATACGCCTGCTTCACACAGCTTAACCACAGTACTGAGCACAGAGAGGCCACGGTCTTCAAAGGGCCATCAAAGATATTGGAATTATTGCGCAGAAATCACTTTGAAGGTAAAGTACCTTATAAATAAATACCATAGAAGTATTACTAAAAAACATTGTGTTAATGAAGTATAATTATTTTCCACTGTGACTGGAAATTTAGCCTCTTTTTGAAGCCATGGCAGATAGTAGGGAAGAATACTGAAATTTAAATGTTTACATTATTTACCCAGGCCTCCTCCCAGACCACACTGATTTTTTTCTGAGCAGTTTGCATTCTTTTTGCCAGCAAACTGGATGACCAGTGACTTCTAAAAACTTTGAACTCCATTCTTTCAGCACAAGTATCAGTACATTAACCTGCTGAAGACAGTAAGATACACAGACATCAATGAAGAGCAAAGAGCAAGATCAAGCCTTGCAAAGAAAATTAAAAATCTACTCTGTTGGCTGCCTCAAATTATTCAGAAAAAAAATCAATTGTAAGAGTAATAAAAATAAACAGCAGGACTGCTATCTCGGAAAGGCCCCAGGACATACAGGGATAGATAAAAATCACTGAAGCACAGTCTAGGATCTTAGAAATGCCAAAAATGCGTTTGAAACCAGATCAGTTGCAAACATCCTGCTTTACTTCTGGTGTGGCAGTGCACCCACAGGCAAACAGAAGGAAGTCTCGTGGGCAGGCGCCAAGCAGGGATTTGGTTGATTTGGGTCAGTTCCATGCTTCTGCCACACATCTTCCATAACCTTGGGCAAGCAGATTAATTGCTCCGTGCCTCAATTTCCCGCAGTAAAACCGTGTCAGCAATAAGAGCAACATGGATTCTGAAGTAATTTCATCCGTATTTCACTCACAACAGAGCCTACAATTTCTGATGTAGCTGGTACATGACTTTTAAATGGGCACACAGTCTTGCCCCTCTCTTGCCCTTTATGTGAAAGCTCTCCCTAATACAGCATATTTTCTGTACACCTTGTGCAGCAGACACTGCGGCACAGCAGCCATAAAACTACGGGAGCCATAATTTCTTTGAACTCTGGGTCAAACTTGTTGTTAGCCAAGTCTGTAAGAACTCGTGTAGTAAATTACATATGTCTCTTTATCAGCAGGATCATAAAATAAAACTTTACAACCCCTCTGAAGGTCATGGCTCTGCAACAAACAGCAAGACAAAACAATAAATTCACCCCCGAGACCACCATTTTGTGGCTTCTTTGGTTAGATCTGAGGAAATTAGAACTCTGTCAATCTTTATACAAAGTCTTTCTTATTTCTCCTTTGGACCCATCTCTCATTTCTCCCTGAGTGTAAGGTAAAGGCTAAAGCAACAGTCATAATGGCTGTTACTGGTTTCAGCAACAGCAAAGCCCCATTTATCTCTATACGCACATTTAATGGGAACAATGACAAAAGTGTTTCTTGGCAAATAAGTCCCCTTCACCCCCTGAAGAAAAACACATCTATAAGCTATTCCCAAAACAATCAATATTAGTCCAGCAAGCAAAACTGTACGTTACGTTTCCCATCAAAGTCTTGGCAAAGTCTCAAACAATGTGATGCTTTATAAATTACAACTACTACCAAATAAACCGGAGAGAGAACTGCTGAGCTGGGCACCTTGCTGCTTCTCCCTCAGGTCTGGGGGCCTGAATGCAGGTAATTCAGCTAAAATCCCGGTGCTGGTCTGCTGGGCCCAGCGATGTATCTTTTTGTCTCTGCTTGTACAGAAGGTAGTACAACACTCCAAGGATCTGAACACTGCCACAGTATCACAACATAAATCATAAGGGAGAGAACAGCCATCTCTACTCCTAGCTTCCAAGTGTGCATTTGCTCTCCTATGGATTTAAAAATGAGAAGACTGAAACGTGGTGTTAGTTCTGCAGGTATTATTTTTTCAATTAAAAATAGAGTACTTTGGGATACTTTGATCTTACACATTAAAAAATTAAGTGAAGGGATTATCTGATATTCTTGAAGTGAAAAAACCAGACGTTTTCCTCTAAACGCTTCTGAGAGGCTGGCATTTAGTTATGCAAAGTTTATGGTGTAGCTCTTTTATCTCCCATCACTCTGTTCTAATGTTGCAAAGCTACCGACGCAGTAATCAATGACACTCATTCTTTCCTCTGAAGCTCAGAGCGAGGACAAACTTGAAAAGAGGCAAGCACAGGCTGCTGAGGAACTGAAATTTCAAGAAATACCTACCAAAATGATGACAGTGCTCGTCACCTGGGCTTGAGAGCTGACTGCTTATGGCACTAAAACCACCCCAGTGTCAGCTACTGCACTGCATGGTCAGCCTAAGAGATGATTCCTGTGTGCAAAAATAACAGCTTTTTATTTGAACAAGTGTCAGTTTTTATGTGGCTTCAGTCACTGTCAGGGTGCAGACTCTAAGAGAAGATGTAGCAAGGAAAGCTGCTTAAATTAAGAAAATCTTGGTGCATTTCCCTGCCTACATATCCAAGAGAAATGAACTCCCCGTCCTCCAGATTAACTTCCGTTTCATTCTAGGAAGGGAGATTCAAAGGAAATACATGACATTCCAGATGGAAATCCCAGAAAAAACATGTCGCATTCCTTGGCAATACCAGTTCATGTTATATATACACAGCACGAGGTGAACAATGCCAGCCTGGAGGGAAACAGTGGCTCCCACCCTTGCTGGCTACCCATAAATCAAGTTTCTCACAAGAACGCCAATCTCGGTATTAACCCTGAGCAGTATCATAATGCACAGGGCCTCAGCCTCTTCACTCTCTCTCACCACTAGTGAAAACAGCACGTGTTGAAGGCTGTTACCAAGACTAGACAACCTTTCCTTCCCCTTCTGAGCCATCTGGTTACCTCTCTTGGGACAACCCTGCTCAGTTCCTGCTTCATCTGCCAAATTACTGGGGGTAGTTTTCTTGCGCTTTCAGACCCAAGGGCAAAGTCCCCTTAGCTCACTGGATACCCAGCTCATCAAGCACGTTGAAATGAACCAGGACATGTAGAAGACTGGGGAGACCGCTTCCTCATGGACACCTAGTTGAAAACACACAAAAAACCACTCAAGGTGCATCCTTGTTACTTCTTTCTGACTTACATCTACCTATCTACAAATCAAAGTTCAACCTTTACCTTCAGTCCTGCAACAACCTCTGAAAAGGGCAAAGAACGAAAGGTTTCTTCTGGATTAGACCAGTTCTTTGTTCTTGCAGTATCACGTTGACAGCCACCCTGCAAACCTGTTTGAAGCAGTTGTGTCCTTCCCTGTAACTTGTGACTCACGCCTAGTTAACCTAGAACTTCTTGGCACCTTCCATTGTCTTCTTTTTTACCTCTTGTTTTTCACCTGTCGCTGTTTGGCCCCACCTTGCCCATCAGACCTGGCATCTCACAGAAGGATCAACAACCTCCTGCTGATGCCAAAACCAACACAGGCAGCGCAGAGCTGTTGTTGGGGATTGACAGCAGAGTGGACAAGAGATGTTTTGCTATCGCCCCACTCTGTTCTCGGAAGACGGGCTTCCAGTTCAGGCACTCTCATTTACAGCGACTGTGACAGAATCAGTGATGAAGGACCTCAATAAGGACACCTGCTCATTGCAAGTTATTTAGGGAACATGCTATGGATGGGGCTGTTTGGCAGCTGTACTCTTTCCACATCTTTCCGCAGACAGAAGTAATTCCAAAACATAAAGGCCAGCAATAACACTTAAGACAACACACTAAAGGAGAGATGGTCCAAATGTAGGAAGATACTTGGGTGTCTGATGTAGGAACTTCACAGTGGTTTCAAAGGGAAGGCAGGTGCTTGAACCGTTTTGTGGAACCAGACATGCCAACTCAGGGCTGTACTGGGAAATGCAAACCAGCAAACGCACAATTAACAGCTGCCTAATCAAGTGGATGAAGGAGACATGAAAAAGTCTTGATATGCAGGAGACGTCTCAGTGCACGCAAGAAACCCCCCAAAGTAATGACTTCACGGTGGTTGCCTGCATGCTCGTAACAGGTAAAAACCCCAGCCATGGAGCACACCGAGACATGGCAGGTGCCACATGACATAAACAGGTATTTTTAGATACTGCAGGTGCAGTACTACACAGCCTTACCAGAGAGAACTGTGACTGCAGTATTACCAGTGCAATGCTACTTGATTACTATTTTTCAACCTCTTCCATCTACTTGGAAAAGAAGTCTTCAGGGCTGTCCTGCAACCGCTTCATGTAGTGTCTGCCAATTTACACCGGGTTCATCAGCAGTAAGGCCACTACCTTGCTTTTTCCCTTTATATACATTGTTTATACTCCAGCAGTAGTGGGCTCCAGAGTAGCAAGCACTATGCAAATGACCATTTGCTGGATTGCGATAATTTGGAAGGGAAGAACGATGCTGGAAACCCTCAGTTCAAGTCCCAAATAAATCACTGGTTTCCAGTTGCCTTAGGCAAGTCACTTGGTCTTCCCATAATAGTCTTCGAAACAGAAATGAGTATTTCTTTACCTGGCAAGAAGCTGAGAACATAAACCCATTAGAGACTGCCAAGGAGTTCAGATCCTAGAGTGATAAGCAGTTGCTTCATACATAGCAATGCTTGGGAGCATCTGTCGGTTGTTTTGCAATAAAGACCGAACTGCTTGGTCCGATGAGCACATGAGAGATTTTCTCAATAACGACAACAGAAAAGCAAAGCAACAACAAAACCCCACCATGAGCTGCACGTTGGCTCTGGAGAGATGGATGGATGAGTGAACTCTCATCTAACTGAACATTTCTGTCTGCTATGAATGTGTGCTTTCTTGGAGACAGATACCTTCTGCAGAAGTTGTGCAACTAATCTGGTTATACAGAAAACGAAACCTCTACCAAAGACACTGAAGGAAACTCTCTGATGCTGAGAGCTACAGTTTTATAACAGAAGAAGAAACCATATAGAGTTATAAAACAACCCAGTGCACATCTTTATTGATGATTCACAAAATCAAACATCATTCACCAAACTCACTCCAGCAGTTCCAATATGACATTGTTCCTTGCTAGGTTTGGCTGATTTTTCCAAGGTAAACAATATTTGCTTTTAATTTGGAGTAAGGAGAATCATGCTTTACAGCAGCCATTTCGTGACAGCAAGTGCATCACAGCCATGACAATATTTTAGGTCACACTTCCTTATTAATATTTCACATAAAACCCCCTGCTACCTCCCAACAACACTTGTTCAGTACTTCCATGGCTTGTACTAGTCTCATGAGAATCGTAACCCTTTAGTTTAGTGGGATTTATTAATAGTCCTGAAGTGCACTGAAGATGCAAGCTGCTATCAAATTAACTGCCAGTGTCCTTCTGTAATCTCACCAGAACATATGTTATTTTCAATAGCCCAGTACTAAACTGACCAAGAGTTTCATTGATATAAAAATTATCTTGATTTCCCACTAAAACACACTCAGTCATATCCTGGTATGTTTTATACACATAATTACACCAGCAGTTTTCTCCATGTGAGTCAGCTGCTGAGCTACAGGAGGCAGGAGTGAGAAAACCTGGGGAAAGGAATAACATCTTTGATATTGTCAACTCCCAAGATGTACTGCAGGTAGCGTTCAAACCCCATTCCGAAGCCTCCATGAGGAACTGATCCGAATTTTCGGAGGTCTAGATACCTGTAATTTAAACGGACAGTTACATTTGCAGCACGGTTATGCTCAATGTCATTGAAGTGAACTTTTTATCTAGGGTTTTGCTTTCCATCTTAATTACTTCCCTTTGACCCTAACCACTGTGATTTCTGTGTTGGTCAGGGGTGTGAAGAAGCAAAATTGTGTTAGCAGAAACCCCAAGTTTGAGCCCATTTAAACCAGCATAGCTATGCTTTGCCAATACCCTACAGCATGTTTTGTTTAGGAGCAAGAACTTATTTGAGTACGAAGAACAGCTTGAGCACCATAGCTCTCCTCATATTGAAAACACCTTTGTAGTTTTAGTACCTAAAATATCCCTAGCAGAGGCACAAACCTAGGGTCCTACAGAATCACAAAGCACTTCCACTATTGGAGATGAACCTCTCTGCTTGGGCTTGTCTAGCCCTTGCCATGTTGGTGTGGAAATCTGTCCTGCAAGTTCTTTCATTTTCTGTTTGCTTTTCAATAGCCTAAGTAATTTCATTTGCAGTAATTTCTTTGGAAGCTTAAATGGGTCTTGCTGTCTGTCTGCTCAACATTCCTTCTTTTTTTTTTTCCTTTTAAGGTAATTATGATGGCTTTTTGCTACTTTTTCCCCAATCACTCTTACAGACTGATTCATTTCTTTCCATAGTAAGCCAGAAAAAAACCCTTGAACATATCTTCTCTAAAAATGAGACCTGGAACAAGACATTTTATTTTGCTGAACAGCACCCGTTGTGCACAGAAAACTCAGAGAACGTTTGGAAGTAGATACTCTGAGTATATGGGTGCCAACAAGATTATGATGGTTCTTCTATAGTTACCCATTTCCCAGGTGGACTGTGGCTGATGTGATACTGTACTTCCAGCTACAAATTGTCACCAAAGGTTTTATTTTAATAGAAGTGAAAAACATCTCAGTGGATCTGTTGATTTGTGGGGCTGCTTCTGGGCTTGCTCAGGGCACAGAGTTATTCTGCTTTATATGAATGCACTAGTAGGAGGGGATTGAGTGACTCCAGATGTATTACTTGCTTCTCATCTTGGTGTATGAATATTTCATCATCCCAGTTAAAAAAAAATCAAGTGCACTTAAATATAAATGCATATGTTTTACTACTTATGCAGTGGAGTGGAGGGGGGGAAACACTGTGAAAGAAATTAAGATTGGATTGATTGCAATAAATGGCTTCCCAAATTTTACATACTGTTAATGAACTGCAAGGAAATATTGTATTTGTGTATATATACACTTATATATGTATATGCTTATACATGTATGAATATGTAAAATATACGTTATGTATATTTGAGTGTACTTGCTTGGACATCAGAACTTTCTGTATTTTAACAGAGTGAAGACAAAGTAAAGCCCATGATCACCCTTACTTGCAAAATAAAAGTACTCTCCCACAAATTCTACAGCTGCAACGTTACCCTGTCACTCAGTTTGACGGTATGCCTTTCATAACATGAAATACTGTTTTTCCTTACAACTCATTAACAGCAGTTAAAATTTGGGAAACCATTTATTACACTCAGGTTTTTCCTTCTCCAGTGTTTTTCCCCTCCCCTCCACTGCCCAAATAGCAAAAAGAGAAGCAGAGCTTACTTCTTCCTAGTAGCACTGACACACAAAGTCCAGTTTGCAGGTTGAACAGCAGGCCCAAGAGTGGGACATGTTTTCTGCAGACTGGGACCCACGTGCTTTTCTCTCTGTGCTGCTGGGTGTTCGCTTGGCTCACTAAGGCTCGGTGTATGCACCTCAACCCTTATGATGAGGATTATGCTTAGGATATGAACACATAGGCTGTGCAACAGTATGGTGGTGTTCTTCATCTCTATCTCTACACAGAGTGCTTTAAGAAGAACTTGTGTCTCTGCAAATACCCTGGAACTGCTCCTGTGAGAGCTCCGCTGCGCAGCTTTACAAGTGTTTGCAAGGAAGGTGATGGGCAGACCTGATGCTGAGGGTCGTGACTCAGGAAACAGGAAAGACCTCATAAATGTGAGGGATATGGGTGCTGGCCATGGCAGATCAATCTGACCCAGCTCAGGAGTTCTGAGCAGAACTGGCAAACCAGCTGGTAACTACTACAGCTGTAACTAGGAATACAAGTAACAACATAAACTTTTCTGATGATGTCTGTGAGTGCATCAGCCTGTGCAAAGGCAGTTGAGACTAAGCCCAGCATCTTCTCTCCCTTTTTGCTGGCAACAGAGTTTATAAAGTCATTGTAAGAAGATGAAGTAACTCAGCTTCTTCCTGATGAACAATAATAATAAATTCTACCCTTGCTTATCCAGGACTTTGATCTGTAGATCTCAAAGCACTTTGAGAAGCCATTTTGGCAAAAGGAGTGAAACAAAACCCATCAAAGTTAATGGAAAAAGTCCATTGAATTAAATGTGCTGATGATCAAGACTGTGAATCCTTTCTGATGACTGTGCATAGAAGAAGCAGAAGAATTGAGAAATTTTCCATTCTTCACAGATGAAAGAAAAAGTAACTGCCTGCAGATGAAGAGAAAAATCCCTTTAGGCTGGAAAATGCTCCCTGAGGTTTTCCTCCATTCAGTAGTCTACAGACATTGGATGTCTCTCACCTCAAAAAGAGTCGTGAACTAGTCTAGCTGTTTTTGCTAGTGGCTCATACTTAAGAAGAGAGCTGAGCACTCCACTGGCAACTGGTGGACTGTGCAGCATTATTCCATAGGGGAAATAAGTTTCTGTGACCCCAGCTAGCCCTGGTGTTCCTGTTCTGGACCTCAGGACTGGTAGGTCTTCAGAGATTTGAATCTTACCAAAGTGTGTGCTGTAACAACATCCCCCAGCAATGAATTCCAGGAGCTCATTATGTGCCACGTTAGAAGAGCATTTCCATTTATCCTTTTAAAGATTTATATTCTTTCATCATCATCATGAGCTGTATTGCACAGCAAGGCAGTATGAAGAGCAGTGACCATTCTAGGCAGTCTACTAGTGACCATTCATAAACAGAATGTGTTCTTTCCAGTCTCTTTTCAAAACAAATATAATCTCAACCTTTTATGCAATCCCCTTGCTATACTGAAGCTTCTGTGGCCAGTTTGAAAAAAGTAAGGCTGAAAGAACAAAGACACTGTAGTCCATGAAACTGAATATTCTGCTGGGGGTGGGTGTGTGTGTAAGGAAAAAATCCCTGACTTTCTGCCTGCTTCTATCTGGCCCAGCACAGCTCTCCAGTGTCTTCCCATAAGAGGAGTAATAGGACCAGGTGGCTGCCAAGGACAGTGATGGGCTTCCTGTTTTCACTGGGCTCTGAAGAATGTTAAAGGATGACGTGAATGTAGTCACTGGCCATGGGCTGCAAGTGGCTCACCAGTGCTACTTTTCCCTAAGCCCAACTCCTCCTTTTTACCCTGCCACACAAGGACCCAACAGAACAACACTGACATTCATGCTTCAAAGAAAATCAGAAGTTAAAGAGCCCAACACAGCTTGACCTTTTTCATTGCGAGCAGGAGCAGGGCCAAAACAACACAGTAACATCCACTTGAAGGCAGCAGACGACACCTGCTCTGCTACTGTGTACTTTCACCAGGGTTACACCAGAAGATCAAAGAGGTACCTGGACTGTAAAGGGTTCTGTAAGAGACAACTGTCTCCACTGAAGCACATGGCAATACTCAAGAGTAAGGAAAGCGGTGCCTTACACGTAGGAAGACTGTCTGAAACCCTGCTCACACTGATGGATGTGGGAACACACGGGTCATTACAAAGTACCTGCTTTGTTACTTTTAAGATGGCACATGGAGGCTGTGAACAGGATCAAATCCCCTGTTTACACGGCAATATACTTAATACTCCCTGGTCACAGAGAAATCAAGTGAACTCCCAGAGTACTCTCATCACTCAACTTTCCCACCTCATTTCCACAGACCTCTCAGTTTAGCCAAGATCATCATCTACAGCTCTGAGCTATTTTCTATCTACAATTCGAAGGAAAAAGTGTGAAAATAAGATAAAATAGCTACAAAATCATGCCAAATACTACTCCAACTCATATGGAAGAAACCTGCACAACAAGAAAGATGTAGTGTACTGAAGAAGACTCATAGAGTTTGACCATGTCACTTTATCTATTTTTTGAAAAGCTTCCTAAAAGGTAGGAATGGCAAGAAGCAGAGCAGTATTTCAGATCATCAGTTGCCTCTGCCCTACAATTCTCCTACAAACAAGGCAATCCTGAAACTGTCCTAGAAACAGTCAGACCCCACAATATCCTCTTGTTTAGCGGGGGAAAGAAAACAGAACCAGAGATATGGCAATGGTTAAAGAATTTCAAAGAGATCACATTCAAAAGTCAGCAAATATTATATTTAAAAAGGAATGACTCAACTGTTCTTCCAGGAGTTTTTGAGCCAGCTTTGGAGACTCAATTCAATCACTAAATTGGAGGAGATTAATTTTAGTCTCTCCTGCCACCTTACTGAAAAGATGGATGCTGGCAAACTTGGCAGACGTTGGACTGCAGTTCAGAAGCATCCAGAATTACTACTATCCTGCACCTTCCTAGGACACCAGACCCTGCTATGGCAGGGAGTAACAACAGCTTTCATCTTCTCCAGGAAGTTACAGTCTGTGATGGAGCGGAGGGAGTAAAGGAGGAAAGAGTCTCCAAAACAGGATTACAGCAGGAAGAGTTTCGTGAATGTGATCACTACATATCACATGAAAATGCAAATGGGTGACAGGCAATGTCCTAATCTTTTTCTGAGGGAAGCATGAGGCAGGGCTGTACTATCTTAGTAGTGCTGGAAGGCTCTGCCAGCCATTGAACACCAGACTTCCTTGGGCTGTATCTCAGCATCTAGCCACACAACTTACCATCCTTGTTCAGGATAACCCTTCCCTCAGATGAAGGGATATGGTGTATTCCAGCCCACAAATACAACTTCCACAAAGGAAGAAATTAAACTCTCCATGTTTGCACCTGGATGATAGGAAGATCTGCCCTACACTGGGCTGTTCCTCCGTCATTTCATATGGTGGGAAGGGGAGAGTGAAGAACCTATACTTTGCTTTTTTTCAAGGCAACCTTCCTAATGATCAATCCAAATACTGCAGAATATTTGAATATACTCTTCTAAATTTAAAATTCTCTGCACTAGCACTCTCTCAGTAGCTATGATGAAGCATATACCAAGAAACACTTGTCAAGAGAAACACTAAGAACCTTCTGTCGTTTTAATAGGTTAAACTGTTAATTCAAAGGTTGATTTGTCTCCTTAGGAGGACAGTTTTAATTGCTTTAACTGCTTTGTTAGGGAAGATTTTTCAACCCAATTGCCCTGTCAATTGCAAAGGGACTTTTTCATAGACCTGTTAAAGGTCACAAATTGCTTGTGGTCCTGTAACCTGTTTATCTCTGCATGGTGGTCAGAATCTACCCAACTTCCAACACAGCCTAATGATTTAATATCAAAAATCATTATGGGTTGTAAATTAATCCACCTCATGCAATCCTTAGAGGAATGACCTGCGCCATGAGTGGACAAATTGGAAGCATAAACTAAGAAGCATTAGATTAAATTTTGTTTAAATGAACTGGTTATTTCATTTAGACTGGCAGTGATGGCAGGGCAACAGGGCCAAAAAATGTTCCCTCAAGAACAGAAACAAAATTTGAAAAAAACAAAAAAACCCAGCTGTTTAAATGGCCTCAAAAGAAGAAACAGAGCTTGCAGAACAAGGTAGCATCTTACCATTGATAGGCATCTGTGAGTCCTAATCTGTGAAACAAAAAGAAAACCCCTTGTAAGTAAAGGAACAGAGTTATTCTGCACAAGCAGCACTTTCCTGGAAGAGGATGATACAAGAAAAGGGAAAGTCTGGTGAATTAATGTATGAAGCATGCATAAGGAGACAAGAATCCTTTCTTTTCTCTCTAAGGTTATGCTCGTTCTGCAGGAAAAAGAATTTAAAGGTCTAAAGTATTTGGGCTCAACAAAATCAGACCCCGAGGACTCAAAATTGAGAAAAATATGTGAAAGGAGGTGTGGCTTACTGAAGACACACCCCATTTGTACCTTGAAATGCTTTCTATGACTTTTCTGACAAACAAGAAAGTCTGGCTTGAAACTCCACATGGACCATTCTCCTCCTCCTGACGACTCTGGACTCAGATACTCGCAAAAAGCTTTGACTGAAAAAGTGCAGCAGGCAACATGGTACTTTACATCAGTTGAAGCATACCTGCTTCAGAGAGCTTACAGGGAGAGTAACAAGAAGCACAGGGAATATCATCATTCTACACCAACAACTGAGAATTAATGTTCTGGTGATTTTAACTGCCCTGTGCCTTTTGGATTCATTATGCTGAAATAGATTTTGCTCTTCTCCACTGACTAGACATATCTGTGTGAGCATGTGGCTGATCTAAGCAACAAATTAATTCCCAGTGTGCAAATGGTGTTACTCTGGGATTAACCTTCCTCCAACATTGCTTTGCACAAGTGTATGCCTGGTGCAAGCAGAAGTGTTCAGGTGCTGGATGGGACTTCGCACAACCTGATCTCATGGAAGGTGTTCCTGCCCATGGCAGTGGGGTTAGATGGTCCTTAAGGTACCTTCCAACCCAAACCATTCTCTGATTCTACACAATTTTTGAATAATCAGATAGGACCCAGAGAATAACTGTCTATGGAGAATTATCCCATGTATAATGTCAATTATTGTTAATTAAACAGCAGCTTTGATATTCTGATGTTGAAGTTAGCCTAAAATTACCAAAAGTAACAAGATGCTGCCCTAAGGCAGCAGGGAAAGAAGGGCCCACATGACACAGTATAGGTCTTGGGCAGTTTTACTGAAGCTTCCCACAAAACTATTAGCAAAGAACCATATTCTCTGAAATCAGGTCCGTCACTGAGGCCAGCTGCATCACAACTGGCAAAGCTTCTGACCAAAACTGCAATTCCTCAGTTACACAACGTGATGACAGATCTAAGTTCTGTATATGTGACAACTTCCACCTTCACAATCCACTTTCAGCCACAAAAACAATGAACAAAAGGCTCAAGGATGAAGTGTCCCACAGCAGACCCTGCTCCAGATAGTCACAGCAGAGCTGAGGCATTCTCCTGCCCTGGCCTCTTAGCATAAAGAAAACTTTTCTTCTCTGATGAGCTAAAACAGAGAGGCCCTTTGCACACCTACAACAGAAGCACAAGAACTTCTTCACCAGTTTGCAGTCACCCACTCAGATAAATTGATATTGCAAAGACAAAAATAGGCTTCTTTTAAATCCTATTAGCTGCCCTTGCACTCCTCTGTCTTGCCAACCACTGAGAGCTGCTGAAACACTCTCTTGGTCAGGCTGGTCTCCTGGCATCTGCAGATTTTCCATACCTCTGTAAGCGTGATTCGAGGAAGGGCAGTCGCTCCTCTCTCAAGCTGCCTCCACACAACTCCCCTACTCCTGGTACAAGGAGATCAACAGCTGCAACCTTCAAAGAAAGAAAACTAATTCAAGTCATGCCACGCAGTCACACAGTGATTAGCAGAAGAACAGTTGACACTGATGGTTTTTCATAAAACCCTCCTGTAATTCTTCCAGCGTTCAGGACACTTAGGTAGGGATTTGCACATACTTGAAAAGTCTCCTGTTGACAGGAGAAGGCTGGGAGGAAATTTTGCAAGGATAAACATCAGTAATCTAGAGAAAACCTAAACGATAGCAGCGATGTCCCAGATTGAGGACATCTACTGCCAAGTGGTTTGAACTGAATCTCACCAAGTTACTCTGGTGACAACCTGTGTGGGGTTTTAAAGAACCCAACAGCAGCTCAAAGACAGAAAGACACACAGGCAAGTTTTCTGAAGCCCTGATCCCCTACTCTGATGCTGTAGCTTGTGCTCAGCCCTATCTACCCTCATTCCTTGAGCCAGCTCTAATGGATGTGGTAGCAGTGGCACTTGTGCTGGATCCAAGTGTTAGGATCCAAGTGTTACCACTTAGGCTGTTAGGTTTGGGCTGTCTGTCTTCTCTGGTTTGTCTTCTAGGGTTCCTTTTCTTATCCCACAGCTGAAATTAATTGCTAGAATTAAAACCACTGAAGTCACAGTGGTACATGGTGGAGTAGCTGCTCTGTTTAACACAAGCAGTACTTCAGGTTGTCTCAGTTCAGTTGGGAAATCACAATTTCAAAGCATGAGACTTGATGAAGAGCTTACTTCTTGTGCCCATCTGCTATTTGAGCATTACATGGATGCTACATTTGGATGACAAGAGAATCACAGACTGCTTGGAACCATCCAGTTCTAACAGTACAGAAGTTTACCAGGAAAAGAAATAAACGATGACAAACTTGTCTGAAGGGAATTAAGCAAAAAGTTAACACTATCCCAACTCCAGAATCTTCCTACTCCTGTTGTTCCTGCTTTGGGTATTTTTTCAACAACAGGAAAAAAATGGACAGGATCACCTGATGGTCACATCTTATCTTGAACTTCTTGTGGCAGGCCCAGCAGATGATGTCTATCAGTAGGCCAAGACATGTGCCTAGACAAAGAAGTGGTGGAGGTGTGACCCATGGACTCACTGTGTGTTGAGGTCCATCTTCATTGTCCCGCATGTAGAAAGGTTTGAGGTCGTATGGGTAGTTAACCACAAACACAGGAACCTCACCACAGTGCTTCACCAGGTACTTCTCATGTTCCGTTTGGAGGTCACAGCCCCACTGTAAAGACAGCAAAAGGGGCCTGGGAATCTGCTTTGGTGCCTCTTGCCCATGACAAGAGACCCAGCAAAATCCCTGTACATAGAGAGATGTGCTGCTTTGAGTAACACGAAACCAAGCAAAGCAACTTCTCATACAGGTCACTGGGAAGTAGACAGTTTCACAAGTTTTCAGGAAGAGTAAAGAACGGAATACAATATGATTTAACTTCACAGAACAGGGCTAGATCATCCCTGCATCAAGCCCAAGCATCTGGTATCAAATCAGGAAAAAACCCAAATAAACAAGCACGAAAACCCCAACCAAAACCCGCAAACCACACTCTGCGTATCTAAAGGGAAACAGGCACCTATCCAAAGCCAGCTTACTCAACCCAGCAAAGCAGCCTTATTCCAGTATTACCTTTGGTGTATAGAAAGCAGCTCTCCTAGGCTGATTGCTCTTTTCCCTGCTGTGTCCTGTTACATGCTACATTAATTCTCACTTAAGAAAACCTAGCATCCTATTAACCACTTCTGTGTGGAAACCTTGGACATTTGCAATGCCCTTCACTTCTCCTTTTTTTCTGGGGATATTATAAATCCTGTGGCTTTTGACTTGAGACCCTCAGTCTGTTTATAGGACGTGCAAAGAATACTGGAGGAATGGAAGGGGAAAGGGGGAACAGACCTCCCCAGACCCTCTTCATGCTAAAATATCCCAAGTTTGCTGTCTCAGATCCAGGTAGTACAGATGCAAGATCTGAGGTTCTACACCCACTTGTGCACAGAGATGAGACAGTTACCCAACTGGCTATGAGGGTGGCTTCAGCCAGAGGGTTATTTTCCTCAAACTATCATAATGAGATAATGATTAAACAATACACACATGAGATGAGCACCACCACAAATGCTGTCCCATACTGGAGTGGGTGTGTGTTTGAAATTGGGCAAAACATGATTTTTAGAAAACCATAATCTAACAGCTTTAGAAAGACTAGCACGTTACTCTTTTTCCCAGTCCACGTCTATGCTTTGGAAAGACAAGGGATTCCCTTTACCTACATGTTGAATACATGGTATTTTGACATGGTATTGCTTTATTAATCCTTGTCAAACTTGCAGTGCTATCCTCTTATCTTTCCTTTTTTTGAGAACTATTACAGCAACTCTTCTTAGATGATTGCTACTGAATCTGCAACACTCTCAGCACTACTCACATACAGGAAAGAGAAGTGCCTTTGCTAAAGCCTTGGTCCTTCAACTGCAATCTCATCACTTCCTTCCCTGCAAGTGTTACATGTTCTTCTGCTACACATCTCACTCCTTGTATTGCTCCCATTCCAACCCCAAAGGGCAAAAAGTTACACCTGATTTACAACCCAGCAAACAAAACACCCCAGGAGGCAGATAATCTGTGCAAAGTAACTACTTTGTGGTATGAGAGAGAGAGAGAAAGGAGATTCTACGAAGTTCAGGCTCTACATAGGGACAAACCAGCTGGCAACGACGCACCTCTGGCTTGAAAGTGAAAGTTTGAGGAGCTTGCTTCAAAATTTCCACTGCTTCACTGTAGGAAATTCTGCAAGAGGAAGAAAAAAGTCTTTAAGATAACTATGAAAGGAATAACAAAGTTTTCTGGCTAAGTGCCATGCTGGAAAATTAAGGAGGCATTTCCCCACCACCATGCCAACTTCTGTGTAATGTCAGACTTCCCAGCAATGCTTCTTTGGACAGAAACCAAAAAACATTTTATATGGCAAGAATCCTATGTTTTCATGTGCTTCAGCTACATGCAGGGCAGGAAGTGCTAAGCTCTCAACACTTCTGCATTATTGCAATGTTGCATTTCAGTCAGAAGTGAGCTCTGCGGAGAATTGCTTCATAGAAATCTGTGGATTTTTTAAAAGAAAACAGTATGTTCTCATCAGCATAGCTAGAACAACATAGCTCTAGTTCAGGGTGTGTTAGGCAAAAATAACAGTCCAGGGTGCAAAGGGCTTGTACCTCAAATGTTTCCACTTTGCTTTGTAAAAACCATGCAATTTACATGCAGCAATGTTTTTCTACTTCTCTGGCAGATTTGAGAGCAGATTCTCCACCAATTTCCACCAGCACAAAAGAACAGCATCATGGCAAAGCAAACAGAAAAAGTGCAGTGAACAATGCTCCAGGTTTGGTTAACTGGAAATCAAGACTCAATGGAAGATAATGTGGCAGCCAAGTTTTCCACATACCAAACAAAATGTTGTGGACAGAGAGAAAAAAGAATAACATGATCACAATAATTTCATCTTTGTGTCACTGGCTAAATCCAATAAAAAACCAAATTCCCTAAGGAGCACAAGCTCTTTACATCCAGTTACAAGGTTTCACTAAACCAGGGAAGGCTTCTGGAGGAAATACCTCAAGAAGAAATATATTGCTGCACATGTTTGGGTTATGTGAGGCCACAGACCAAATGAGGTGTATCACTGGCACAGGTTCAACACATGTAACCAATGTGTGTAAGCCAGGAATGCCCCAGATCTGCCAGCAGCTGATGAAGAGAGAGACAGAGAGGGAGAAAGAGACGGTCTGACTCTCTCTCCTCCTTGGAGCATGGGAGAAGCTGAGTGCAACTTTGTCCTTTCAGGAATATCTGTTAGGTCCAAAGAGAGGACTGCAATGGGGAGATGGTAACTTCACTGAGGTGTCCCATGGTGCTCATGCAGGCAGAGGCACAGCGGGGATCCATGATCCTGTTGCCCAAGTGTGGCTGTAGCTGCTTAGCAAGATAACCAGGGCTGGGATAAGCAGCCCTACAATGTTCTGTGGGACAAATGGAGAGCTCCATCATCTGAAGAGACAAGCAGGAGTAGGGAGCAGGGGGCACTCTTGGGGGCCAGTAAGGGAAACTCAAACCCTTCAGTTCTTTAGCACAAAGAGAACTGGGATTAGGAGTTACACAATCAATTGGGAATAGAAAACCAATCGGCATTTTTAAATAGCATAAAATACTTTCATAAAAAGAGAGCCACTGGAGTGAAAGTGTGAATGAAAGCAGAGCATCAAAGCCAAAACCAAGCAAGACTGTGAGCAACCACTGTGCAGGTACAGGCTGCAAGGAGAATAGTCTGGAGGATCTTGTCCAGGGGAGCAAAAGCTAAAGGCCGGCAGATTCAGGTGTCAGTCTCATGCAGAGGTGGAAGGGTATACCTGACAAACAGTAAAAGGGAACTGCAACTCATGCTCTTTTGGAGACAGTATGCTAAACCAGAAGACACTGAGTTGTGAAAGAAAAAGAACATATACAAAATAGGAACTCTTTCCCCAAAAGCCCTCTGCAAGATCATTTTGAAAGAGTACTTACATCATAAATTTGTGCTTCAGTATTTGTTCCAACCTGCCCTTGGTCAAAACAAGAAAAACATAAACATGTAAAGCTACCCTTAAGGGTTCAGGGGCAAACTCAGCAAAGTGACCTCCCTCTACAGTGTAATTTGTAGGACTGCATTCTGATCTAGATATGGGTCAAAATCCACTCCTGGCCATTCAGTGCTAAAAGAGTACCCAATTATTGAAGCTGCTGATTCAGAGGCTGCCAGATGAATTGAGAACTACAGTTCTACCATACTTGCTACCAGCTACAGAAAGTTGTGTGTCCTCTCTCTGTTGGCCTGAACAATCACTTAAGCTCAAGCTGATATTTAGCTTTTTACACTTTCTTAACACAGGACAACACAGTAAAAAAAGAAAAAATTAAAAAAAAATAAGCCTTCCTATAGCCAAGAACCCCCAAAACACAGGACAGGATTGCAGTTCTTTCCTGTCACATGCATTACCTTCTGTGCAGGAGCTATGTATTTATGAAACAGCTCAACATCATGAGGACATTTGGAGAGCACAGTGCTTGTCACTGTCTTGAAGAGATCTTCCATAACCTAATAGAGAAAAAAGGAATGCATGAAAAATGAACATTGCTTAGGTGTCCCAGACTATAAATAAAACACAGTTCACATCAGCCAAAGGGTACAGAAGGAGCTTCTGTCCTTCTGCATGGCCAGACTGCATAGGAGGGAACCAGCTTGCCAATGCTCCTAATCAGCAGGCTTGCTTAGTAGCTGAAGATGACTGGAACGTTTATTTTTGCTATGGGTTTAGGGCTTCAATGTCAGCTGATGGCCTCAGTGTCTTCAGTCAGGTATCTCCAGCGAAAAAAATCACAGCTAAAATATTCAAGCAGCAACCCTGGCCAGCCACAGACACATGTTACAACCATTTGTGGCTATGGTCTTGATTAATTCTTAGTGAGGAATCTGTCCTGTAATGAACAATTCCAGATTTATGCTTTGTTGTTAGAAAAGGCAAAACTGAAGGAAAGACAAGCCCATCAAACACATCTCAGCTAGAGACTCCGTGCAGTAAAGGCAAAGTGAGTATGTACAGAGACTAGTAGAGAGCTAAAGCAGAGGACACATCAATGCAGGGATGCTTGAGAAACTAAAAGATGTGGTTCCATTTCCCTAAACTAATGTGGATTAACTAAATGACATTATCATCCAATTTGGATGTACTTATCCAGTAAAACGGGCTTCACTCATTAAGAAATTAAAATGCCATTAAAAGCCCCCATATGGGATGCTGCTGCATTTTCATCAACCCGTTTTCTCTTTTGGTTAAGCAAAGCATCCAAGCCACTTGCTGTTGTGCAGACTAAGAGTTCCCATGGCTCCCTGTAGTCTTACACCAGCATAAAGCAGGCAGTTGACAGCTGTGGTATCAACTGATGATCATCCCACCTCTTCTTCAAAATCACCCTCCTATTCTCATCTCCTTTGTAGGAACAGAGCAATGCAGCTGGGGCTGCACATCACCTCAGCCTGGGATGGGACAAGGTTTTTCCTAACAAAAAGCATCTCAAAGTTCTGGCACAATCCTGGTTGTTTTTTTTCTTTTGGTGAGCATAATAACTGCCTTATTAATCGCAGAGTTGACAGAAGTGAAGTTTCCACTAATGCTACCTAGGTGAGCAGCAGCCCCTAGACACCACAAAGCCTGTGACTGTGAAAAGATGAACCTGTTGTTCAGTCAGCAGATCTCAAGAAGAAGCAGCAGTAGGTCTATGCCTTAAAAGGAACCAGATTTTACAGGGTAAGAGGAACACAAGGCACAGAAACAAAGCAGCTGGGCTACTGACATAGCCAAGATGAGATTTCAGGCATGTTGTTCAAACTTATGTTTAGAAGAACATCCTTCACACCTGTCCCAAGCTGCTGAAACACTGCTCTGTGCTGGTGAACAACCCCTTGCATTCCACCAGCCTAGTGAAGCTGGCAAACCAGTCCATTTGGACTCCTCTGGAGACAAACTCAGACTTAAGACTCCAGCATCAACCTGGGCCCTCCTTTTAAAAAGTGGAAGATGCAAATAAGGGAACAGCATTATCATATGCACATGAACAGTTTTACCCCTCCTAGTACTCAAACACAGAGGAAATGAAAAGCCAGCATTCCTGCTGCTGAGTGGCAAATAACCAAACAGTCAGCTTTGAACTTTCTTCAAAGTAGCTAGAAAAAGGCTTATGCAAATGAAATTAGGAAACTTCTTGGCAATTCATCTGGTTTCACCAGGCAGAGACGAAGGGATTTTACATTAAGCTTCCTCTTTCTAGAAAATGAAAGTATCATCTGGTTTCAGAAAAGCATGTTGTTTAATTAGCACTTTTTTTCCTCACTGTGCGATAAAGTAACAATTAGGTTCCCACAGCACTCAACATAAGCAGCTTCCTCTTGTGGAAAAAAGATGTGGGTGGTATGGGAAAAACAATCTGAGAAATATTTCCAGGTTTGAGACTGAGGTTTTACCCTGGCAAAAAAGGCAGACACGTGGGTCATACACTGGCCTCCTCACTGCTCTTATTTATGCCAAATGTGTACTAGGCACAAACAGTAGATGGAAAAAAAGAAAAGGAGGAAAAAAATCTCTCAAACTGAGAATTTATGTCTTTAAGCAGAGAGTGTAATGAAGGACTGCAAAGTAGGCTATAGGAAAAATGAGTGCAGATGTGTAACCGCTGGCTTGCTGGGTTAAGGGAACACATGAGTTTGAGATACAGGTGATTGGTTTCAACACACTCTGAAAGAAACATGTTTGACAGGAGACCTACATAGGGAAAAAGGCACTAGCATCACATCAAGTGGCTCATCTCAGAGGTGGGACTCCAGATGTCCCAAAAGCCCAATAATGTGGTTGCTCCACAAAGGCAGTGTGGAAACTGTGCTGCTAGGAGGGCAGGCAAGGAGGATGGAGGTTAAAGCTTTCTCCCTTCCCTCAACCCTTTTAGCCCTTCTCTTTTGATTTTCACTGTTGAAACTTCAGCAGAATCAATCGTGGCCTTCCCGAATGTTGCTCTGTTATTTAATGGCTAACAGTTCAATTTTGATTAGGAGCAGCTCCCAAGGGTATTGCTCAATTTTACCCTGGATCTTTTGATACTGCAACTTACCCTCTTCCCAAATAAAATTATGACCAGAGTTGAAACAGAGCAAATAATCAATAAAGCAGCAGTAAAACTCAGCAGCAGCAACTGAAGATGCTGTGCACTCCAAGGAAGTTCAAATCATCATCTTTATTACATAAGAAAAATCGTGTGACCTGCCAGTAGGATTTTTATTTATTTATTTACCTGGGGCATGCATATGGATGCAGGATAGATCACAGGCTACTTATGTATGAAACACTCACCAGTGGACCACTATTTGTTGCCTCCATGCTTGCTCACACACACTCTACATGTGTGCACACACACACACAGAGGGGAGGATTCACATCTGGTCTTAGTCATAAAATCTTTCCTCTCAGCAACACAACCAACAGCTCAGGCCCCACTCTGGAGAGATGCTGTTGCTGTGCAAGGAAGAAGACTTGTCTGCCAGATCACTGCTCCACTGGCCATTGAAGCTGAATGCTGATAAAAGTCAGGGAAGAGAACAAGCCTCAGCTATGGCAGCTGGATGCCACCTCAGACAAGGAACCTACAGTCCTGTAGATACCCCAATGTCCCTGAAGAGTGTTGTGCAAGACACTCAGAACAAACCTTTCCCATGTGGTTACCAGTGTTTGCTCCCTCAACACTGCAGCCAGACTTGCCCAAGTGCCTCAGCCTTGGTACTGAAGACAGAATGCTGAGTGCAAGCTAGTCTGGAAATCAAATCACATACATCTTTTAGATCCAAGCTCTCTAAAGCTGACACCCAAAATCGGTGCTACTGATTTCATTTCATGCCTGAACTCCCCTCTGTAAAATGGAGGTAACAGTGCTCCATGTCACTAGGCTGTAATGACAGCAAATTAATTTTGATGAAGTACATAGCCAGTGGAAGACAATACTTCTGCCCTCAGGACAGAGCTCAAATACTGAGTGTTAAATTGTATTCTCCATCTTAAAGAGATATATTCTCCATCCCTTAAAGAGACAGTGGTGCTAGGACATGATCTTGTTAACAAAGACTAACACTATGCATAAACTCCTGAAAATGCCCTCAGGAAAACTTCCTTCTGGCATTTCCTAACTTTAAGCCTAAATAATGTCTTTTTTAGTAGCATGGCTTTGAATGTGCTTTTGATGAAATTCAGTAATGACTGTATCATACAGCCTCCCTGAGACTCCATTAGTGTCATGAATGTAGGGGGATCTTTTAAATCTGCTGCACTGCTGAGACAGTGGAATGAAAAATAGAAGATAATGGCCTACAAATACAACTACATGACACAGCATTGGAGAGGGAGAGAGTGATAACAGGCATCTTAGGGGACAAATGAAACTGGAGAATTTGGACCTCTAATTCAGGTACTGGAGGGCTGACATCTCTAGTGAGTCCAGACACTTCCACAATTGGACCTTTTCCACTGTCTACCTGACCTTTTTCTAAATCCTTCTCTTTCTCATCCATTTTGTAGGAGAAGTGCCTTGGGGCAACCTGGCCCAGTTTCTTCACTGGACTTACAGAAAGAGGCTACAGAAGTCCCTCCTTAGATACCCTTACATGCACCCTGCACACTGAAGCAGAAATACTATCACCCAGCCACGCAGCGTAAAGTGCTGCACTGAGCACATGGGACTTTCCACAGAAAGTATTGTGAAACCAGTATTGTGAGAGTTGAAGCTTCTTGTAGCACTAAAATGTGTTTTGGCACAGAACAGAAATTTAGATTGCATGATTAAGACACATGAGACTTCACAAGAACTGTGCTCCTAATTTAGGAATAACTGAGCACTACTCTGTGCAATTACAGTGGGGAAAAAAGGCTGCTGCTCTAAGATTTCAGGCTCTTTGTTCCCAAATACATGTAGCTTGGTTATTAAATCTTCTTTTTCCTTTTATTTCATAAGGAAAGCTATGTTTCTTTTGGAGCTTTGGCTGAAAGATCTCAAGCCTCATAAGTGAATGGCAAACATGTACATCTTTGTAGCAAGGCTCTTTAATGGTGTATAAGCAAATACTTCAAGATGTCCAGGAAGAAGCTGAGCATTCCCAGCATGCTAACTTACTCAAGTGAGAGATACTTTGTCCAAATGTTGAATAGCAATTTTAAAACTAAATTTTAAACAATCCAGCTCCTTATGTGAGGACAAAGTTCGGATGCTAACGCTGGCCAAGAGCCCCCAAGGCTTTCAACTGGGTGTTTTGCATTGAATAAATAACTTGCAGATGACAATAAACAGACAAAATACCCGATGGGCAGATACGTAAGGGAACACTGAATTTAGGTCAGTTACACCAGGAAAGAAACTTAAGGCTTTAGAGCAACTGGCAGGGTTTTCTGTTGGTTGGGGGTTTTTGTTTGTTTTGTTTTAAGAGAGATTGCCCAATGATTTAAAAATAAACAAAATGGGAACTCCACTTCTGCAGGAAAGAACACCACAAAATTAAGCCTGTTGCAATACAAACTCACTATGAGGAATGCAAAATAATGGCTGCTAGGAGACTTTCTGTTACAGGGAAAGGTGCTTTTCAAAGACTTTGGGATGGAGGGAAGATTTAAAAGAGAGCACAAGCTGAGACTTCACAAGATACTTAGCAACAACAAAGGCAAAATTGAGGGGGGAAGTTCCTCCTTTCCCTACAAAAGCCCTACATATTCCAGAACAGTTCTCAAATCTAATTCTCTGAATTGTCTGAACTGGCTGTCTGTACTTCAAAAGCCAGAAAATCAGGGTTCTCCACACAAGATATGTTGACTGTGTGTTGAAGGGCTCAAACACCACTTAACAGAAGACCCTCCTTATTATACTAGATAAAAGCAGTGAATATTTCAACTGGCTCCTGATTACCTAGAGAAACAGGGGACTCAGGAATTAAGGTGTGTACATACACATAGGCTGTGCTCTACGAATATATAATGCTGTTGTGGAGAAGAGAGAGAAGAGGAAGAGCAGGATGCTATTCACGATGGAGCACAGACTCCCAACGGGTCAGTCCACACAGCCCAGTGCCATCCAGACATCCCAGATGCACAAGCAGCACACAGAGCATGTCAGCTCTGCTCTCAGGCCGTGCTGATTCAGCACTGTATATGACCCATGCTGAAGAAACCACCACCTGGATGTTATTTTATAAATCTGCAGCCAGTGCCCCAGGTATTTTTCTTTATAAGGTTATTTCTCCAATCACTTTCCACAGAGCTTATCTGATAAATGAGAGTGTGTGTGTGGATGTTTACTCACAAGTCCTACTGGGTATAAGCTGGCTTATGCTGAGACTAGTAAGGTGCATTAGCATCCCTCATATGGTTAAACTGCAACTGAGAGGTCAATCCTGAAAAATCAAAAGCCAGCTGGGGATTTCCTCCAGTCTTCCGCTAAAGCCACAGTGAACAGTGTATGCCAGAAACTGTTCCTTCTGCTTGAGATTTCAGTGCAGATTTCAAGGAGGCCTTTACAGAGCATACCAAGGGAGACACTGCTTAAACACTGCTCATTCAGTGGAAAGGTGCTGAACATTTTGAAAGGGAGACTGCCACTTTCATTAGCACTATTCAAGCACATTTATGTTCACTGGGCAATACAGCAACTTTGGAGCTTCCCATTCAGATGAGGGCTGTGTGCACCTCTATCTTCCCTTACAAATCCCCTCTATGGCCTCATCTGTGCTGAGCAAACCCTCCTCCTTGGGAAATACCTGTGCAACCTCTACGTGGCTCACACAGGGTGAAAGGAGCTGTGACCTCAGCTGAGGGCAGGGAGCACAGCTCAGGGAGGAGGCAGGAACTCTGGTACCAGTCCTGCATTAACATCTGGAGTGCCCACCTGCATGATGTCCTGAAGGCTTTCAGTGAAGGACAGCTCAGCCTCCACCATATAGAACTCTGCCAGGTGCCGGCGACTCTGCGAGTTTTCCGCTCGGAACGTCGGGCCAAAGGTGAACACGTGAGTAAAAGCCCTGCAAGGCAGCAAGAAACAGGTAGGTCAGGTCCAGCACACAACTGACTGTTACACTTGAAGTCCTCGCTTTTCTCCCAGCATCTAGAAACAATCCTGTTTCCATTTCATCTTCAACCAATTTAATGGCACTGCTGAATAAGCTGCTGTTATGTTCCTTCATGCAGGCACGGAGAGGGGTTATTCACATCTCGAGACTCAGGGAGGTTGCACACACACTATTCAGCTTTCTCTGAACACATGTCACTTTTTGTGACTGTGTGGGAATAAAACCCAACATTCTGCAGAAGCAGGTAACTAGAGAAGCACCCAGATATTGTACCAGTCACGCTCTCCTCATCCACGTGCCTTTACATTTCTTTGGCTGCAGTGCCTGACCTTCACGGGTGCTGTGAGACCCCAGTGCTCAACAGAGCAGAGTGGGCCCTGCTGCTGGAGTTGCTGGGCTGGTGGGCACTGAGGGGTGGCCAGCAAAGCCCAGCAGGACGTGAGGTGTACGGCGTGCAGTCCCCCTCTAGTGGTAAGCCATCGAGAAAGAACTGGGCTCTTTCACACAGCCAAAAATGGTTCAGCTGAAAGGGGTCCCTACTGCACAGAACACATCTGGGATAGTGTTTGATGCTGAAGCAACCAATGCATTTCCTATTACGAAGCCATTTCTCCAGCCACCTTCTGAGGAGTCTGTTTAAATACATCCTCTCGTTCTCCACTCATGTCATGGTGTGTTTCCACTTCCTTCGTGAGAAACCTTCCTACCAAACACCAACACACCTTTAAAAGTTTTGATTTTATGTGGGAAGCTGCACTCCAAGCAATACCTTTTACACTGTGGCCTATGAACATTTGGGCTCCTGGATGCCCTCCAGCCACTGAGAGGTTCCCAAAGAGATGCTGTGACATCTGTGCTTCCTCTCATGCTTCATGGGAAGATAACCATGACTGGGGAAGAGAGCAAGTTGCTTCAGAAAAACCATGAACTGGGCAGCTGCTATATTTGGTACATCTTTAACTTGATGCTATTTTTAGTTCCTAGCATGTAGGAGAAAAAGAACCCGATCAGTAGAGATTAACCACAGTCTGACACTCGTGAAAGGATGCATGTTAATTGCTGGGGCTGGCATTTGACTTGCATCTTGCTCTGCAAGCTTTCAACTTAAAAAGGATGTTCACTGAAGTTTCTGAACAGGCTAATTTTGTTAAACTGAAGTTTGGATAAACAAACACTACAAAAAGCAGCATTTTTCCTTTGCCCCTTATGGAGACATCTGTGCTACAAATAAAGGAACACACACATTCTGCTTCACTCATCTGTTCCCTCATGCCACATGTTGGTTAAAGGTTATGATCCAAAGAAAGAGCACTTGCTTTTTCCTTGAGTTGCTGATAGTAAACACACCAGAATAAAGTTTCAGGTCAAGACTCTGAATACGTAGCCTGCCCATAGGTTTCTTTTCCCCATGGCTCTATATTCCCTCATCCAAATAACACACTTTCTGCCTCCACTCTGCTCTTGTACTTGCACTCTTTCATATATGACCACAGCATCTACAACCAGCTAGCTAGACTTTGCAGCAAACATCTTTCTTCAAGCATCATTTTCAGCATGCCACTTTTCCTTCCCTCTGCTGCCTTTCTCACTTGCTGAGACATTACAGTAAACTTCTGTCACTCTGTCATCCTCCAAGCTGCCCTTTGCTGTAGCATCTACAAAACCTCAGCAATGTTTAGGTAAGTGATGTACCAAGACTATTACTCACTGCACAGGTCATTCATTATTATATCATCAGTTCCTTGTGATCCCCCATCTGTAGCCATCTGTTGTCCTGGGTTATACAGAAATTCATGTTCTTCCTCACATGGCTTTTTGGTTTGTTTTTTTTTCCCATGTTCCTAACAGCACCTGGCACAACAAGGTCTTGGATCCAAAGCTTGAGAGCCTCGACTGCTATAGCAATACAAACAACAAATACGAAACAATGAGTCACGCAGTCAAAATCATTATATGTTTAAGGCAGAACTGGTCAAAAGCTTTTGTTTGCCATGTTGCAGATGATGGTCTGCAGTGGAAAACAGGAGTTAGATGCAGGTTCTTGCTTTACCTGTCTCCATGTTTCAGGCTTTTGCTAAAATATTTCAATTTGAGGCCCTTCAGTTAAAGAAACAATTTTTTCTAAATAAATGAATTTAGTCACAAGTTCAGTTTGTGACTGAGCCAGGATCAGACACAAGATGAAAATATTTTGAAAAGCTTGCAATTGCTGAAGTGCTCATTCAGGTCTGCACAGTTTGATGTGCAGGTCTCTAATGTCTCAATGACATGAAGGCCTCGAAGTAGCACTGAAAGCAAAAGTGTGACACTAGCTGGCTAGCAGGAGATCCTGTCCCACAGGGCAACAGTCTGGCTTCAGGGAGAGACATTTCTCAGCAGCTGTCCTGGCACAGGCACTGGCACATCAGTTACTGTAGGTTACTGCAGCAGAAGGACAGTCTCCAGCAATGCAGGCTATTAAGAGCCCTTCGAACGGCTCTTATTTCCTACTGATCAGCAGCCCAAGCACAATGACTAGTTACTTATCTTTCAAGGGGCTTGCCAATTGCAAGATACCTAAAAGCAGTCAAAAATAAAAAAACCTCCACCCTCTTACTGCTCCAAAGTGTCAAACATGGTCAAACACTTCATAGTCAGAGATCAATTTTGTAGTGCAAGAATAAAGCCTCTCTGTGCCCAAGACAGAGCTTTTGGGGAGGGCAAGTGCAGAACAACTCCCACAGGAACCTGTTTCTGTCTTTCCTCAGCTCCAGGCACTTGTACACTGAGAATCCCCTACATTTACAAAACAAACCATTAGCACTGCAACTCTATGGACTATCCCAAGGTGCTCATCAACAGTAAGTGTAAAGGCTTTGTGACAGCTTGTAGAACCTACCACCACTGGTGTGGGGCTGACTTTGAAAGAAGGGAAAAAACAACACCCCCCACCCCCCCATCAAATAAACCCCCATCTGCAGGGAGGAGAGGAATCATTCATTTCTCAGGCTAACTGTAAAGGGAAAAGACAGAAACAAGTAACTGTAAGAACTTCACCAGAATCCTGGGACCCTGGCAAAGGGAAACTAGCCAGATGTCATGCTGGCAAAGCGATCAAAGGAGCGCAGTAAATGCAAGTCATCTGGTAACAGCAATGTAGCACTGACCAGAGGCCTGGACATGACAGAGAAACACAGCTAAAAATATAGTCACTGTTATCAGCTCTGTGCGTGAACAATTATTTTCCATCCAGGCATTTCTATACTGTTTACTGTGCCCTGACATTCAAGATATTAAGCAAATGCCCGCTATACAAATCCAGCCTTTATTTGTACTTCATCTGCTATTAAAAACATATCTGTGATTTGGTACAGTATCACATTGAGCACGTACAGATATACCAGAAAAGAGAGATGGGAGTTGACTCTGCTCCGATTTCGTGGTACTGAGAGCAAACCCAGTCATTTTGTTCTGTGTGCATTCAGCACCTAACACAATGGAGCCTCAGTGCAGTGCTGTGACTCCTATGCTCTGTGATGCAAATAATCAATCATTTAACATTCCCAGACCTCTGCAAGACTTCCAGCATTTAAAAATAACTTGAAAATTCTGGCTAGGTCTCCAAAAGTGCCTAGGTCAGTTCGGGTTGTGGGCACTCAAGAGTTTTTAAAAAAAAATCAGTAGTGCTAATTCCTCATCTCCAACAAAAGCATACACACAGGAGAGAAAAAAAAAAGCCCACTAATCTGTTGAGCCTTTTTCCTTAGCCATTATGGGCAGAGCAGTAATGTCTGTAACACTGTCCTTGTACGTGCTACCGAAGAATACAAGAGAGGCTTTGAAATGGGTCCCTTTGCAGTCAGCTTTGCCCAGATCAGAGCTCTGGACAGCAAGCGTGAGTGCATTTATGCAGTTCACAGGCGCTGCCGGGGTCGACACCACAAGAAGGCACAGAGCCACTTAATTAATTGCTCCCTTTCTGTGACTGTATTTTGCTCTGCCAGCTCTCTGGGAAAATCTGAGAGCTTAATGTGGAGGCCAAGAGAATATCCCCAGCACTCTTTCCGACACACTGAAATGCACGAAAAGGCAGGGCCCCATCCTGCAAAACGCTGAGCTTGCTCACCCCAGCCCAGTGAAGGGCCCAGCCACTTTTAGCTACAGGCTCCCAGGAGTCCCTTTGGATATCAAAGCAGTGCCTGGAAGTGCTGCTGGGGCACAGCCATCCTCTGCATGGATGGTGGAGGCTCGCTGTGGCACAGGCCACACCTGTGTTCTCCACCCTAAGGTCAGCCAGGAAGGGAGAAACTTCCCCCCTTTCACCTTTATTTTACACACTACCAAAACAGCCTCCAGAAGCAGCCACCTTTGGGAGCTATCTGCCACGCAGAATGAAAGCTCATTTTGTTTGAGTTCATTGACATTTCATTATAGAGGAAGTGATAGAAACCAATAGAGAAGTAATAAGTATCCGTACCCAAAGCTGCTTAAATCATTCTTTTAATTAAACTCATGCAATGTTTCTAGGCCTCAGCGTCTCTGCCTTACTGGCAACTTTTACAGTGCAATCCAAATGGAATTAATTGTGCTGATGGTTCCCAAGCCAGGAATGGATTGTGCTCCTTTTCTGAGCCAGGACTCCACACTGCTACCGAGGTAATAAAGACTTATTTGTGCTGTTGAACCAAGGGGATATAACTCTGAACAAGGCTATTAATCAAGAAGATGCAATCCCTGCACAGTCAGCTTACAGCCAATGCCAAGGTCACACCACACAGTAGTGACACAGCTGGAGCCAGAAACTGGTTCCTGTGACTCAGGGCTGAGCACTAAACCACACCAGTATATACAGGGAGCAGAGATGTTTTTCAAAACTTCATCACCACAGTGATTCCTACTGTAAGCCATAAAAATACATTACCAACATGGCAGAGGGGGAACAATTAATTTCCATGGTGCCCTCACTGTCAGCCCAAAATACAACACATGCCTACGTGAACACAAATACATTGATTACTCTGGCAAGGTCTTTACTCATCGTAAAGCTGAGCAGTGACTTGTGCCAAATCTCATCTTTGGCCATGCTAAATGAACACAGCATGTGACCCTTCAACACAGTATGCTCCCCTGCATCATAATCCATCAACCCCTCCATGCCATACACACACTAAAATCTAGATTGCAAGAAAATCTAGAAACAGTAACTTCTAACCCAAATACAGAACAACACAGGACATCAGCAGAGGAGGAGAGAACAGCAAGGTGACCCTAAAGCCCAGGAGTTTAACTTTATCTACCCATTGTCCTTTCCCTTAGGAAGGGAAGAAGTTAATAAAGTGAGCCATCTGATTTAATTCCACTCTGTTCTGTTATGGCCATATTCACTTTGAGCATGGAGGACCTGCCAGCTCCACTGAAATAAACAGGTGACTTTGCTCAGCTGCCAGGCGACACCAGTTGGCTGCAGTGCTTGACCTGAACACGAATGGGATTGTTTAGGGATGCTGAAATTTGCATGTTGAAAGATGTTCTGGCCCTGTGCACAAAACCACACACACACAGACAACCATTCAAAATATCACCCCAATGTCTCCAGGGTCTAGTTTTTGAAGGAGCTGGAATCCCAGAGCTCCTAATGACGATAGCGAGGTACAGGTGCCCAGCAGTGTGGAGAAGAGGCAGAATATTTTACATCCTTGAGCTGGGTAGATTGTGTTAAAAAATACCTGTCAGAGTTGGACAGAAATGTTTGGGTTTTAACCTCCGTGTAATAATAATACTCCCATTACTATTGTCTAGTAGTTTGGATTTTGCCCAATGAAAATGCACATTTCTGTTGAAAAGGCAGCAGAAGGGACTGAATTTTATCCAGAAAAAGGAGTTTTCAAAGATTCCTCATAGGACATGTCATTTCTGCCTGCCCTCTGGGGAAATGCAGATGAGAAAAGCTTCGTCTTGACAAGGACTGTTGTAGCAGTACGTGAAGCTCAGGCCTGGGCAGCAGAGCTGGGGTGTTGAGTGCTGAGGTTTCGGCTCATGCTGCGACAAGATGGGATTGTACTTCCTTTTGTAAGCAGCCAAAATTAAACACATAAATGAAAAAAAAAAGAAAGCTGTCTAAGTTCCCAGACAGGGACTGGGAAGTGCCAACTTCCCCCTGCAGCCAGTCAGACTGAAGCAATGCAGCAGCTTCTCTTGCTGCAACCTCCAAAGGGCAGGGATCCACGATGCCCGTGAGGTCACATGCGCACAGCACCCTCCTGCCGTTCTCCAGGACCTGTTTGCCCCTTGCCACGGCCTCTGCTCTGGCTTCAGCAGCACAAAACCGAGATGGGACAAGGATCCTTCCCAGGTCATCCCCCTCTGCTTGAATATGATCCAGGCACACTTGAGTAATTAACAACAAAGTGACCCATATACTCTAATTATCTGGCGAAGCACACAGAAGTTTATTAAACCTCACAGCAGAGCTAGACAGTGGATTGTTAGTCTACAGATGGCAGGAGAATAGGGGAAAACTGAGACAAAGGACACAAGAGTTACTCAGAGCCATGTAAGTCGTCTGCTCCAGGCTCAAAGACCTCATCAGCCTGGGTCCTCCACCCTTTTATGCAACAGCGTTGTACTTTATTCTCAGTGGAGTCCTGCTTTGTCCTAGTTTTGATATTATTGTTTCTAATTAAAGTCAATAAAATGACCGATTAGCAATGAAAACTCAAGCTGGGTTGCTGAAAGCCACCAGAGTAGCTGAGCATTTATTTAAATAACCATTTCCCATGCTCTACCTAACAGAGATATTCTACATAAGAGTGATACAAAATGTTTCAAAGATTTCAATGAAACAGGTAGCTAAGATGTTTTTCAAACTTAATCATCCCATTGACTCCTACTCTAAGCCATAAAAATTACATCACCAACATGCTGGGGCGGGGAACAACTGGGTTAAATCTTTTTCCTTTCAAAGTGGAAAAAACCCATGTTCTCCAGAAACTGCATTATAACAGCCACGAAGAGGAGATTTAATTTTAATTTTTTTTATTTTTCAGATGAACATTGGTTTTACGAACTCCACAAATATCAATCACAACAAGAAAAAGCACCAGTGAGTGCATTACTGAACAAAAGCAGTCATGGTTCAGGCCACATTCCAAAGTTTGGGTGTAACTATTTAAAACCTCCAGAGCCTCAAATTCTATAGTAACTAAACAAAGTAAGCAACTGTATAAAAAAAATTACTAAAATCCACAAAAAATGCAACATGTTCCAGCTGACTTCAACGTGTATCTATATTCTATTCTACTTCAGTACAACGACAGCAAATTGAAGAATTTCAGGGAATGTGCTAATGGATTTGTGCATCTATTTTAAGGAAAGCTGTGGAAGCAAATAGGGATGAAGCTGCCTGACTTCACATTTTATCCTGGAGCCGCTTCCCGAGGCATAGAGACTCCCTGAGAAGCAGGAGCTGCAGCCTGGACACAAGGCAGGTTCATGCTCTGTATTTTGCTCTGGTTTGCCACGGCGTTGGTTTGCCACTGATGGTCAGCTGAGCTGCCTGCAGGCTTCTTGCTTGCCTCAGTCATAATGCCAAATAATTTGCAGTAATCACCATGAATGTGGCTACTGTGGCACAGGAGCATGTGGGCAGAGGGCTGTAACAGCTCTATTGTCACTCACAAAGCCACAGCTTCTTGAACCCGTGCAGCTCTCAGTGTTGACCGAGCACACGGATGAAGTGGAGCTGCAAGGCCCTACACACACGTGGATGCTGGGTTCTTCTGACACAGATCCTACTGCACCTGCCACTGACTGGAATAGGGATGATGAGGTATTCATCGAAGCAAAAGGCACCATGCACTGGATTCAAGACAGAAACATACTGGTTTAGCTTAGCTTACTTGGAAAATGAGGACCGAGAATTTCAGCTGATGACACCTTTCACCAGATGAGCACAAAACCTGTTCTGCTCTTGCTACCTGCACTTGATTTTTACAGCAAAGACATAACACAAAGAGCACATAGTCCAAGACTGCTGGGATTGCATTTATCCCTCCATATGAGGACCCCAGAACATGGCTGAACTGCAGCTAGCCTCAGCACACACTCACCATACTTGCAAGCAGATTACCTGCTTCCCCTCCCAAAAAGGTGGAGAGGAAAAAAGGACCAACAGGATACCCACGTGGACTGTAAAGCTCCAGCTAGCCAAGCAACTCTAGACTCACTGTTGTACCTACAGAGTTCATGTATTTGGCCTCCCAGTAATACTAAGTCATAAACAATCACTGCAGCAGTCATGAACTAGACTGAAGCATGCAGTAATTGATTAAAACCAGACATGTCACAGTTGCTTTTTATAGATCCAATTAAGTGCCAGCCTAATTAATGGAAGTTAGTGCACTAATTATAAGAGTCTGCATTATGACTCAGACTCAAACAAATGTTGTGCAAGAGATGTCAGAAATTTTTTTCAGACATCCAAGATAAATAATTACACTTATTTTTGTTACTTCTTAGCAACAGGAATGTTATACAACTGGACATCATTCCTGCAGCTGCATTCAGAAGTATTTAAAATTGTACAGTGTAGAGCAAATATTTGTTTAAAGACAATGCAATCTGTTTCATCATTAGCAAGTCATTTTGGAATCAAATTTTAAGAGCGTCTGTTGCCAGACTGCTGAGAATGAAGCCTCTTTTATGGAAGGCAGCCTCAAACATCTCTTTTGAGCTCTGCAGTGTTTTCTTGAACATCAAAATGACAGCTCTCTCTCTCATTCTCCATGCTTTGAAAAACACTGAAGTAGTGGCATTTTAAAAGTGAAATCAGTGTGATTTCAGCACCTTCTGCGAACAACAGGAAATCCACTGAGTTCAGCTCTCTACAAACTCAGGCAGACACAGCCAAAATAGTCTGGATGACTGAGATGCTTTTTAGACCCTCTCTGCAACCTGCAAAACCAGCTGCAGGATTGCAGAGAATAGGCAGAAGAGCAGCCTAATACATGATGGGTTAGAAATCAAGGGAATGTGCTTGAAGAGAGGGGGATTAATTATGCTGCAACTAAACCAAGTTCAATAATTAGGTGTTAGCAGGCAGAAGTCAGTAAGAAAGGCTGAGATTTTAAGACAGCAGGAAAACACAAGTCCTGGGGATGTTGAACTGAAATTGAGCTAGAGAGATAATTCACCAAGATGGTATTGTGCCTGAAACAGGTGGAGAGGACAATGAGAACAAAGGCAAGAAAAAACTTAGAAGAAAATTACTTGGGCTGGAAGGGACCTCAGGAGGTCATTGGTCCAGTCTTCTGTTCAAAGCAGGGTCAGAAAGAAGGCCAGACCAGCTCAAGGCTCCATCTAGCTGTGTGTCTGATGAAGAGCACAGTTTCTCTCATCAACTTTTTCCAATGCTTGACTGATTTCTTCATGATTTTCCTCCCTATGTCCACTGAGAATGTCACTTGTTTCAACTTATCCCCATTGCCTCTTGTCCTCCTGTCATTCCCCACTGCAAAGAGCAGGCCTGTCTTCTGGAGAACCTCCTTGCAGGTCCTAACAGGGGCTGCTATTAGGTTGCCCCTCAGCCTTTTACCCATTTGCAGGGAACTTCAAGAGAATGTGAGATGAGCAAGAGAGGAGAAACCTAGTGAAGGCCTGGTAAGAGAAAAGAAACAGAGATAAAAAGGGCAAGGAATGAGGAGACAACTTATGCAGCCATTTAGGGAGGGGAGAGCTCCCAGAAGTTTTATGAAATTTAAACTCATGATGCAAAAGGCAGAACAGACAGTGCCTGGGATGAAATGTGGCACAAGGGAAAAACACTGATGTTAAACTATTAACAAGAGGGGCTGAAAAGAGAGGAGCAGGTACAATCTGTGGGAAAGGAGAAGAAAAGAAAAGTAACTGCAGCCAGCAAGCTGTACTTCTTGACAACAATTTGCTTTGGCTGTCTCCAGTATGCCTCTGAATCATCTTCAGCTGTCACAGACCCTCCAGCCCAGTTCAGGTCCCCAAAGGGGCCTTTGCCCTCACCAGAGGATCAGGGGGCATGGAAATGCCACATGGACTTCACAGCAAACCAATGACATTTAAAACCACATATCAGGACACAGACAGCCCTACACTTTTACCACACACCCTGGTTACTGACTCATCCAAGACTGAGGAGACTGAAGGGGAGAGCTGTATTACTGAATAAAGACTTTTCTGGAGACCTTAAAAAGCCCACAGATTTACAGCAGCTGACAATGATTCAGACACGCTGGGCAGACAACCTAGATGCCGTCACTGCTAAGATGAGGCACAATGAAATGAGAAGCTGTGCCAAGTAGGCCGCTTGTGTCGCACTGAGAGACAAGATGAACTCCTCTGACCTTGCCTTCAATAACAAGCAGACACAGCACAGCAGACGGTCAATAAACGCAGGAACATCTCTCTCCCCACTTTTCCTCAAAGAAAAAACTCACCAACTATAAATGGCTCACTGTTCTCTCCTGTGATCAGGAATAGCATCCCAAGCAGCCCTGCCACGAAACAGAGCCCTGAGCCCTGGACAACACACAAGCATGGGCACTAAGGTTATACCCTGTGGTCTGCAGATGAACTCTCTGCAAGGACACAGAAGATGTGATTCCAGACTCATCTGGTAAGTCTTCTCCATACCTCCCCTTTCCAGCCTTTTCCAGCCACAGCTTGGAGGTTGCTCATGAGCTCTGTAAAGCTAAAAGGTGACCCCAAAAATACATGACTGCCTATTTGACCTTCTGTTACCTACTGCATACACCCCCATGGACAAATTCCTACCTGCCTCTCATACCTATCCTGCTCCACCTCTGGTTTCTAATGGACTTCTGCAGGATCTGTCTGTCTCCCAAGTCCTACAAGTCACAACAGAATATGCGCCAAGACTGGATGGGGAAGGTTCTCCTCACCATTTCCATCTCAGTCTCCTCCCACAAATTCTCAGGGACAAAGTGTTCTTGAGAGCCTTAAGACTGCAACAGGTCAACATCATATTTAAGCCAAAGGTAATTTTTGAAGCCTAGATCATTTTATGGACATGAAGAATTTGGTCTGGCTAAAACAAAGGGTAAATTTCACAGAATCAAATCCAAAACAGATAAATCTTAAACAGTTTTACCTGATTTGTTTATTGGGAAGACCAGAATACTTCCATTTTGGAGGTGGAAGACTCACTTTTTACTACTCTAAGATTAAGGGTGAAAGTGTCAAGTTTGTCAAAGAGAAGAGTTCTCTTTCATAATGGGTTTGGTCTTCATCTATACTGGATTTTCCCAATAAATTAACTAAATTAGTACATTGAGCTGCTGGAGTGAAATCAGCACAATAATCTTTATTTGAAGGCACATTTTTCTGAGCACTTACAATGTGGATTCTCCTCAGACATGGTACTTCAGCCAAATCACTGCTGGCCAGCTGGATGGCTGATAGAGCCTGCCAGAGACCAGATCTCAGGCAGGTAGCACTGCAGTTGCTTGCCACACACCAAGGGGGTTTATCTTGCACTTATGGTGACTTTAAAAACACTTTTACAGTGATCAGTTTCTGTCCAGTGGAAACCTCCTGAAAATGGAAGGGATGAAATCCTAGCTACACGTGAACTGTAGAGATCAGCCTTTTCATGTGGGACTTCTGACCTGTATTTCTAAAAGTATTTGCTGTCCATTCCTCATGTGCAGTGCTGAGAATCAGCGCTGGAGTCTTCTTATGTAATCACTGTTGCACAGTTTAATTGGATGCTGATGAATAGCTGCAGTGAAATTGTTCAAAGGGCAATTTCTGCATATAAATCAAAACATATAAATATTTTCAGAAGTCTCTTTTCTGCCTGGTTTGTTCTCCCTGAGAGACACGGTCTCTTCTCAGACCAGCTCAATGTCTGCGATATGCTGAAATATTCAAGCTAGACATTCTTGACAGACAGGTTGTTTCTCATGTGGTGCCCTGTCTGCTGTGGCCAAAGCACAGGTCACTTGGCAGCCAAAGACTGGCGTCATCTCAGATATTAGCTGGGGAAAGTTAATGAGGAAGAGGTTTTTTTAACTGAAGGGGAGGGAGGTTTCGGTCCCTAGAAGATGGGATGACATGCGTTCGTATGTGTTAGACTTAACTGATTGTCACGTGTTGTGACCTTTACTGGAAGATATCATTCCACAATTCAAATAAGTCCAAAGAAAGAATATGGATTCTAATGATCAACCTGAAATACAATCTCACTCTATTACATCAGTCTGTACCCCTTAAATAGTACACAGCATGCTCTAAGAGCAGAAAGCTGAAGTGGGCAAATTACCACTCTGGTAAATACTTCTTCCATTGATATCATTCAGATGCACCTTGCTCTCTAAGGATGGATAAATAAAAAAATCAATGCTCTTCAACATCCAGTACATCACAGCTTCATGTTCCTATTTTACAGTAGTGTGTTGTTCTTACAGGCATTTTAAATGAATCCAGGGCCATCTAAATTTAGATAAGCTGTGTTTATTCATAATGGAGCATAGCTGTTCTGGGAACCTGCTCCTTTTATTTTTATTTTATTAAAGTACACTGAGTTTTTGAGGCCTGCAGTTCAAGTGGTATTGAATCCCTTCAGTCTTCAAAAATAAATGAAGCTCTTCTAGATGCAAAAGCACTGCAGTGATGCATCACACAGCATTAACTCTCTAGATGCAGTGAGACCCTCCAGAGCATAGAATCACTGAATGGTTTGGGAAGTGACCCCAAAGACAATGTTGTTCTAACCCTCCGGCCATGGGCAGGGCCAACTTCCACTATCCCAGGTTGTTCAGAGCCCCATTCAACCTGGCCTTGAACATATCCAGGGATGGGGCATCCACAGCTTCTCTGGTAAACCCATGGCAAGGCCTCACTACCCTCAAGTGAAGAATTTCTTCCTAATTTCTAATTTAAACCTTTCCTCTTTCAATCTGAAGCCATCCCCCCCTGTCCTGTAACTCCATGCCCTTGTCCAAAGCCCCTCCTCAGTTCTCTTGTAGCCCCTTACGTACTGGAAGAGGGTCTGAGGTCTCCCTGGAGCCTTCTCTTCTCCAGGCTGAACAACCCCAGCTCTCTCAGCCTGTGTCTATATGAGAGGTGCTCCAGCCCTCTGTCTAGGCTGGCCTCTCACTGCCCATCATCCAGCAACAGCCACTCAGTCCACTTCTGGCAGATACACATGGCAGATATCTAATGGATACCAATGGGGCAAAACTACCAGCTGGGAATATCCCATAGACAAAGACAAAAACTCCTAATTTTGCTCACCCTGCCATTACTTCCAAGTGGAGCTGGCCAGAAACTGTCAGGAAGGCAGGCACGTTGAAGAAATGGGTCTTTTCTGCAGATTCCTTTGCCTCACTTGATGTCTGTAAGTAAAAAAATGAGCAACAAGTGAGACTATTAGTGTTTAAATAAAAAGCACAGCACCCAGCTTATTTTCCCTCTTTTCAAAGCATTGATTTTCACTTTCCTACCAAGAAGAACAGAGAGGAGGAAGAGAAGAATCTCTATCATTTGTAGTTTGAAGCGTAACACAGCGCTGCCTTCAAAATTCAATTTCAAGCCTGATGAGAAAATGGAGGAGTGTTTTCTGTGTCAGTGCCACTGACTTTCACAAAAAACTTTAAAAAACAGTGTTATTTTCTTTTCATGGGGAAATGAATCTGTTTCCATTGGAAAAAGACAAACAGTAATCAAAAAAAAAGAGAATGCAATATCCTCTTAAGACTTGTTATTGAGTTTTCAAAAATATCGCAACTGAAACAATATTAAATCAGAGACATCACAGCTTACATATTGTATAGGCACTGAAAAATAAACTATGTTTCATTTCAGCTTTTGCATGCTTTTTTCAGGTCATCAGATATTTTTAGCATAAAAATCTACAAGTAATGGAAAATCTAGGAAGTTCAGTATTCTATTATGAAAAACTTAAAAAAAAAAAAAAAAGTCCCAAGAGACAATAGGCACAGATTTTAAAAAAGACACACAAAAATTCATCTGAAAACAAGAATAACCTTTAATATTTACTGAGGGTGTCAAGCACTAGAACAGGTTGTGCAGAGAGGCTGTAAAGTCTCCATCTGGGGAGATATAAAAAACTCAGCAGCAGAGTACTGGGCAACTTGCTCCAGCTGACCCTGTTTGAGCACAGTGAGATGGTTTAGACGATCTCTAGAGGTCACAATTCTGTGACTTTTAAAGAAACATGAAGACAAATGATATTGTGTTTCAACATCTTGTATATTTCAATGTCATCCCTAAGCTTTGGAGGAGCCAAAGGTTCAGGAGAAAAACAGAATGAAACTTCAAAGCTAATCTGAGGTCTGGCAGATCAACATTCACTTCCAAACGAAGACCTTCTTCTGAAATAAGTTTGAAAGACCCACTTTTCAAAGTGTAGTTCCTAGGAGTTATGCTAAGTGTTGCTAGCTCAGCTAAGTATGCCACTGCTTCAGCCACCCCACTCCCCACCTTGCTCTGTCACAGGGAGCCTCATCTGCCAGCCTTTGATAGTCTACAACCTGCCATTTTTCTCAATGGGTTTGAAGGTGTTGCTTTTGTTCTCAAAAAGCTCTGCTGCTCATCACGAAGATGAAACAGTGACTTCCAAAAACCTCAGATCACAAGGCAGTTTTATCTCTTCACAGCATCACACTAAAGAAAAGAGCAAGCTTGCCTTGTTCCACAGACATCAAGGAAAATATGACAATTTGTGGCTGTAACCCCAGGACTGCTTCCTTTGTTTCAGAGGTTTTGAGGTTCTAAAAAAACCAAACACCAAACTCCAAGGATGCAGAAGCAGGCCCCTATTGTTTCCATCAAATAAACCCAGAGCAGTTGCTCAAAAACAATAAGGATACTAATAAACATCAAACATTCACATACTGCAGCCCCAGAACCATGGCCAGAACACTAAAGAGAAGAGCTATGTACCACTGGTTTCTCTTTCCCTGCAAGCTTAGTTCAGCTCCATTCCCTGTTTCACCAGTGAAAAATCCCACCTAATCCTGTAGGATGCACCTTCTAAACAATGGGAAAGAGACAAACTGGAAGCAAGACAAGAACAAGAAATCAGCCATGAAATCTCACCGCTTCCCCCCAAATCCACAAACAGGATACAGCTGTCTACAGGAGCTGGGACCTGGTTCATTTTATAATGACTTTGTGTCATTTTTCATTCTCCAAATCAGATGTGATCACAGAGAGACATGGGCAAAAATAGAAACCCAGTAAGTGACTGGAGAAAGTGAGACAACCTGCAACTCAACTGGGCTTCTGAAAACCCGCAGCCTGTTTGAGAGCTCGCTGAGAAAACCCAAGATGTATGTCTGCATTGTGAGCAGCTCCTGGATGGCTTCTGACAGAAGGTGAAGGGTAAACACAGCAATATTTAGATAAAATTTTACTGCCCCATCACCATCCAATCACCTCGCCTCTCCACAGCTGCCCACTTGCTCTCCCTCATCCTAAGGGACAATACTCAATACAATGGGTGCTGTGAGCTGCAACACAGCTCATGCAGAAAACTTTTCCATGCAGGAAAAATTAAATGCCTCCCCTTTTGTTCAGAAGGGGCACCTTCAGCAAGGGGAGATTCCATAATTAGCAGCTGCACTTTTCACAGGTACAAATATCAGCTAAACCACTGGAGGTGATTCCTCCACTTGACACATTTGAGCACAAGCCAGTATTCCCAAGTGCCTGTGCCCCAGATTCATGCTCAGCCTTTCAGATCAAGCTGGCTTCTTTATAATATGAAGTCACAGCCACTGGTACAAAACAAATAAATGGCAGGGGACACTATCCCTCCACTGCTGACACTGGGTGAGATTGGTTTTCATGACCATGACTAGCAAAATGAAGCAACAACACTGTGGTGCTTTTATTTCAATTAGATGGACGCTTCTCCCACTTCCCAATCCCAAAACACGGACTTGATAAAAGATTAGGAGGGGAATTATAGGTGTCCTTTCAAGCTCTCTCCTTTCCAAAGTCGAAAGCTACCCAAATTACAATGGGGGAAAAAGGAGAGAGAATCTGTATGAAACATCTTGGTGTCTCAGAGTAAATGTGCTATAAACATACTAGTATTTGACGTCAACTTCAAAGGCTTTTTATTCTCATTCTAAATACAAGAACAACTGGATTTAGTACCTGTTTTGTTCTCCATCTCCTCAAATGTCTAATGATTTAATTTAAAATTATTCCCTTTGATGTCAGTCTTGTATTAACTTCTCCTTGAGGCAATCAGCTTCAGGGAAGTACAAACTGTTTGATTCTGTCTTACACTCTATGCAAGCCAAAAGCATGAAGGGATCAGAGAAAACTTGAAAAGCTCATAGAAATCATTGCTGTAGCTCTACCCCAGGCCCACTCCACTGTGCTGCTGCAGCTTCCCAGCAACACGTTTAATCCAGATTTGCCCTCTATGACACCCCATTATAAACATGACTGGATTTTCCTTTTTAGACAACCCCTGCAAAATTCCTAACTTCCAAGAAGTTCTCCTTGCAATTCCAGTCCTAATTCTGATCAGCTGGACTTGCACGGAGCAATAGCAGCTGGTTCTGCTGAGACAAACATCTCATAAATATGCACTGGAATGCATTACATCTCATAAATACAGACTGGACAGGCGGATATGAATCAGGTAGAAACAAACAGAAACTGGGAGAGCTAGAACATGAAAAAGCAAGCCCTCCCTCAGCTCAGGTCCAGCTTACCCTGATCCCTGCTGGGCACATCTCTGAAGTACCAGTCTCCCAGGAACTGCTTGCCTCCCAGATCATCACATGTCTCTAAAAGGCAAAATACCTGACAGACACTAATACTGTTGCATTTAGCTGTGATTCTCCTCAGCAGATCCCAGCTGTCTTTGGTGCTGACAAGGATATTTTTCAGTAGTACCAAAGGCATGGTAGGAGTAAGTTTCTGCATCTTCAGCAGCAGGTACATATTGCTGGTGCCACAGCTGGCACAGCCATAAACTTGCACCTTCAGGAATCTAAAAGCTTTGACATTCACTCCTGTGAGTGAGGGGCAAAAAACCTCCAAAAGACCAACACTGTACAATCTCCAGATGCATTTTAGAGAAGAACTATACCTGGATGGTTCTTCAGGTTTACAGTTAAATATCCTTTCAAAGTAATGAATTGGCCTGATCCAGACTCTGGGTTCAGCCAAACACCATCCAGGTGCCATCAGGTGTGTGTGTGGGAAGAGACAAGCCTCATACAGAGCACATTTTACCTCCACTAGAGCCAACAGGTAGAGTGCAGCACACCTTACAGGTAGAGAGAGAGTGGTCCCAGGAAGGGACAAGGCCACAGGCAATAAAAACTGCACGTGAGATCTACTTAAAGGAGCTGTGAATGCATGATACAGCTGTTGTGCTTTGGAAATTACTGCATGCTGAGTTCTCTCAAAAGGCCGCAGCTGGGCAACAGGGAAGGTGGCTATAGAGACTCACATTGAACCAGATGGAGTGTCCTGGGCCAGACAGGCTCTTACAGAGCACAGAGAAGCCTCCACCTTCTCCACAGCAGCTGAGGGTGACCATACAAAGAAAATTTTCCAGGGAGCAAAGTGGAAAACAGAGCAAGAGACCCAGAACGCAGGGAGCCTTCAACACTGCAGACAGAGTGGGAGGCTACTGAAAATAGCAGGGAACAGACATGCAGCTGGGTCACAAGGACAAAAGTAAGGCAGATTTCCTAGGATGCAGCCACAGAAGGGATCTGGATAAAGTTTCTTGCAATATACAAAACTGCTAAGAATTTTAAACTTCAGAGGGAAAAAAAGAGAAAAAAAGGAAAAAAAAAAAGCAAGGAAAGAATCTGTGCTGAGGTGGAGGTGCTAAAACTGCTGGTATGGGGAATTATTTTCAGATTAAAATAACATAAGGGCTATCTGCCCCTGCTGATCTGCATTCTCCCTATTTCAAGAATTACCTCGTCCTGCTTTGGATGATACTAAAACACTGCTTTCAACAGTCAAAGATCTTCTAGTGTTTTCAAAAAATTTACTTTAAAGAAAGAAGCACAAACAAGATGCTTTCTCCCCTGCATGTTCCCACCACAGGAAGACACTGTCAACACTGCAGAAATGCACAAGCTGGTGTTGCTGATGTTCTCCATGTGGGTTCAGGGCTGCCTAGTCATTTTCACACTTCAGGCAGTTTCTCCTCAAACCTACACTTTTCAGGTGCAGAAGTTTCCTCTGGAGTTGTTACCACCTTGTGACTTATGTATTTTTTAAAATGTCCTCTGCTTACTGCACTCTTTTCACCACTGCAGTACTTACTTTTAAAAACATTTAGTTGATTTGCCCAGCAGAGAGGGAATGGATTCTCCCCCATCTCAAGTCCTAGTATGAGAACGTCCCAGCCAAAGCCATGTACAGACTGATCAGCACACCCAAAACCAAACAAAGATAATGAGGAAGCTGAACATATAAACAAACACAAATCCTACAGGATTAAGAGTTTTAGGAATCAAAGACCATATTTCAAAAAGTCATTTCATTCTAACTTCAGATACATTTTTCCCCATCTCTTCAAGTTCACACATAAAAACATATTCCTACTCTCTTTACTTTCCATCACTTCCAAAGAATGCACAGGCCTGAGCAGCCATCAGACATTAGTCAGAGGATTAAAACTGTGCCAGTCAGAGAAAACAGCTATTTAAAGGCAATAGCTCGCAGTGGGTGCAAAAGCAGTCTCTACTTGGGTTCTAAAGGCTATTCAACTAAAGTTTTCAACTTACTCCACCTGCAGCAGGTCAGCTAAACTGGTGAGACTGTTAGTTCTATATACTGCCCAAGGGAGCTAAAAAAAACCCCAAAAGGCAGAAAAACCCCAACCCATTAACACAATATGTATTGTAACTACTACAAATTCAGGAGCAATAGGACACCAAGTCTGGTTGCAACTGTAAGATAGGTCTTAAAACTTAAGGAACAGGATTTAAATATTTTTTGAAACTGAAGAATCTAATTTGAGGGTTGCTTTCATCAATTCCATCACCAGAAATCTTAGCTCCTCCTCAAATATAAGAGGGACAGGAATTTATATTCTCCCTTGGTCTTTTCAAACAGTAAATTAAAGGCTAGTTTAAAAAGTGACTGAATACAGCAGACAGGAATGTCTTGATAGTTGGTTTGGTTAAAAGCCCACGAAGATTCCGGGCTTTGCTGCAAATACCACACCCTCATTATTACGTCTGACACCCTTCTGTCATTCTTATTTTGTGTCTGACAGCCTCACTGCACGACCCAAGGCAGGCTTAACCTTCCCCACGTTCTCACTGTCAAAAAACAATGTCACTGCTCCAGTGGAGTGAAGTGATCCCAGCAGGATAGCAGGCAGTCTTAGATCTCTGCTAGCCAGGACCGGTTGTGAACAGGGCTTTGCAGAAACAAAACTAAGTCCTAAATGAGGCCAGACAATGAAGGTGCACTCAAAGAAGAAACAGGAAATCAGGGAGAACTTCCATGTTCCCAGCAGCAAGTGGGTTTGTGAAGCCCTTCCTTTATGGCACAGGCCATTTAATGGGGTCTGACTTGGCACTTACAGCACACCTTTCAAGCACAGCTGTAGTTACATTTCTCCAAGACAGGTATTATTTGCACCTCAGCAATCCCACTGGAGAGGAGTAAAATATCTGCCTTGAACCATGCATTTAGATAAGATCCAGTTTATACAAGTTTCAGGCTCACAGTTTAGCACCTCATTCAACATTTGCATCAGGGCTTCTGTCACTACCAGCCACCTACGCTGTAGTCCTGCATCCTCTACAGCTTTCAAGTGGATACAATTTGTACCGAAGACGCAATACACTGTACAGCTGCAAACTGCATAATGTTTCCATCATTAAGTGTCACTTGTTTTCACGTCTTAATTTGCATGCAACAGCCTGGAGTGAACCCTGGGTAACATTAAGGCATCTCAATTAAATGGGAACAATTTAGTTTAGCTAATCAACCCTATTGTCCTGGCGAGGAAAAAGCTGAGCCACATGTACTGGTCTGGAAGGGAATCACTGGTAGCACAGGTGAGACCTTGAGATCCTGAAGAACAAGTAGACAGAAGCTTTTTTGTCATGAGGCTGTGCAGAGTGGAAGACACGATCCCCCAGCAAGTAACTGCTACCTCAACAGTTTTTCTTTTGCTTACAGATGAATCACCAGCAAAGCTGGAGCCAATAAGCCAAGTGGCAAAGGATGCTGTTGCTTGAGACAGAAGAGTGAATTTCAAATACAGAAGTATAAAACACAGATGGAATTCTGAATGATTAATGACTGTGGGGTCAGGAATAATGAGAAATCTGTGGGGAAGATCTTAGTGGTTGTGGCTGTGTTGTAGTTTCACAGGAGGTTCCGACCCATGACGTGAAGTACTCTTATAACGATAGAGTGTGGCAGTAATTTGGTGGTTATGGGGAAGCTTGACAGCATTGGGGGAGAATTCTGACATACAACAGGAGTAGCTTGTAGGGAGGAACCTGTCTGTACACACCAGTGAAAAGGAGTTTCAAGTATTGCTGACTTCTTTTTAAGGATTATCTCATGGTGAATTATATTCATTGTTTCAAAGCTAAGAAATATGTGAGTGTAGTAGTCTGTCTTGAATGACCCATCCCATCTCTTGGGCTCTTATGACCACACCTTTCTGTTTACTAAGATGTTCCACCTTCCTCCATTATTCTTTGTAAATTTTTCCACTGCACCAGGGATAGAACAACCTCATCAGTACAAAAGGTGCTGATAATGCACAAAATAGCAATTTAAAAAAAAATGCATCTGTTTAACTGTCTAAATTATTAGTTGAAACAAAGGATTACTATATTAAAAAATAATCACAGAAGTACATAAAAGGGTTTATAAAGATAAACATTTCCTCTAACCTTCAATAGCTCAAGAATTGCTTTGCAAAAAAAAAAAAAATCAAAACAAACTTTGTGCAACCCAACTTACCCCAACTTGAAAGAGTTCCCCAGCACCTTCACAGTCATTGGATGTAATTATGGGGGTATGAATATGCACATATCCATTACGCTGGAACAGACAGAACAGCAAAGTTAACAAGTTAAAGATACTAAATCCCTCAAGGATGATATCAACCAGCACACATAACTTGGCCATCAGCCCCCAGCCAGGACAGCACATGTAGTCTTTTGGGCAGCTTCTGCCTTTCAGGGACAGATGACAAACTAAATGCCAGCATGATTTACAAATCTGTGTTTACTACCTGTGTGTTTTCCTCCAGGTTTCATAACCAAAAGAGATTCATGTCATTACTATGAGTTTTTTTGCAATGGTCTGTTTCCACACCATTCTCCTTTCTTCTCACTTCCTCCAGCATTTTTATATTTTTGGGCAGTTTCAATCAAATTCACCCCTGTGACCTCAACACTCTGTTTCTCTCAGCTTTTTGGAAGGCAGTGGTTAGGCAAAGGACACTCTTCATGTGCTGCATTAAAATAAGTGATCAAATGTGTTAGACGACAGAAATCACACACAGGATGAAAGAGACACTTTAAAAACACTCAAATACCAATGAAGTGTCAGTCCTACCTCGCATCTTCTAAGATACTGAAGTCAAGCTGATTTTAAGAGACAGGGTATACCCTGGTTTGGTCATGTTCTAGGTACCTGCAGAATTACACATTCGTGTAATAGTTCATAAATCCAGCAGAGGCCTCCAAAACAAGGAAGGCTGAATGAAGAAAGAGCCCCTGTTCTCTGGATTTCTCTGCAGTGTAGCCATTGACTTCTAAAACAGCTGCAACCCAATATTCAGAGGATGGAAACATCTTAGCTTCACAGCTTTTACCAGAATAATACAGTTCAGTCAGTCACATGAGAAGTCCTGGTCCTTATCACCAGTTAAGGGTGATAGGAAGACAGGAGTAGTATTTAGTGCCCACTCTCAGAATCAAACTAAAGTTAATTTGGAAGGGAAAGCTCATATGGACATGCAATGCATTTTGTGGGGGTACAATAACACAGCCAAGAGGGAGCAAAGCCCCTGCAGTCAGCTCCAGGCTACCTTGGTTACAGGAGCAAAGACCTCAGCTCCTCACTGGGATCCAATCACTGCACAGAAAGAAGTTTTGGATGCAGAAAAACTTCCTTTGCCTGGGGCTGGAAGTTTCAGTCTACCAGCACAAAATGCAGGCCTCTGACACTGCTCCCTGCATATTCAGAGCCCTGCTGGTTACATGGCCTCCCAGCTCTAGAGAAGATGTTTGAAAAATGCCTAAATTCCTCATACAGTGGTAGCAGTTGCTGTAAAGAAGCAGATTTCACACAGAAGATTCCTTACACGCATTGGAAAGTAATGCAAACTACACAGATCTGAAATAACAGAATCCCCTAAAAACCTCTGGGATAATTCCCCTTATAAAAGCTTCTAAAATAATTCAAGTTGCATTTCTGGCTCTCACAAACCTGGAACTTAACGTGCAGAGTGGAAGTTGCCATTCAGAACGCAACTATCTTACTGTGCCTAGGAACAATGCCCCTATCCTGCATGGACCACAATTCTCAGGAGAAGATTTAAAAAGGACATTTTAGCTTTCAACATCCAAACCAAAGGCACTTGGCAGTAGTCATTCAATCCTGGAAATGAATAGGCTAAAAAAGAGATGTTTTTAAAGTTACAGGGAGTCTTGATAATTTTGAGTGTGTATTGAAACAGCTCCACGCATTTTCTTCCACCATTAAGCTCCTTACAGCTCTGCAGAGTGAAAATGCTCAAATTATTCTTTGTAGCTATGGTATGTTCTGACATTGTCACACTAGAAATTGCAATATTCTTGGGATGATGCAGGTGGCAATTTTAGAAGACTTCCTTCCATTAGAAATGGAGTAAACAGATGTAGCACAGACATTCCTGGTGCTAGGAGAGTTCTCACATAAACATGTGTAAATATCAGGTCTGGGACCAAATCTTCCTTACTCCTTTAAAAATAACTTTAGTGTAGCTGCTGCTGCTAAATTGATGATACATTCTATTTAATAATAGAGCTCTGCTCTTGAGCATTGTAAACAGGAAAGTATGTCAGAGCCTGAGCTGGAGCTGATTTGGAGAAGCAAAGCCTGAATAAGACGGGTTTTGTGTCTTGGCTGCCTTCGGTGCCCAGGTTTGGAAGCACAAATCGTTGTAGGCAATGCCATCTAGTGGCTCCACACCGGCACAGACTGATTCCCAACAGAGCCGGCTTCTGTCTCAGGAGCAGGCACAATCCTGAAACCAGCAGCTTTACCTGATGTGGGATTTCTATTAAGCTCTTAAAAAAAAAACCAGAACACCCCCCACCTCAACAAAACCCACAAAAGTCATTCAAATACCATGCAATTCCACACAGACACTTCTTACAGCAAGCAAGCCTTCTTTGCCGCTGCAGGCAACAAAGACCAGCAAACCTGGGCCCAAAAATTCATCTTGACGTTTCTAACCTCTTCCTTGGGCCACACTAACTATTACATATGAATTTTGCCATCAGAGTGCTCTGAATATGATTCTATTCAAACTAAAGCCAGCTTATCTAAACTAAAACATGCTTATTTCGAGGAACAGCTGTCAAAAAGGGGCTCAGGTGTGCTAGAGGACTAGCTACCTTTCCTTATCTACTCACACAAAGGATTGCATGGCCTCTGTGACATCTGGCATCCGAGTCAATTCAGTGCTCCCCTGCCTGCACAAAGCCTGTGCTGTGCCCACAGCTTGAGTGACACATTCAGAAAACACAGGTGGCTCCCACCCATCAGTCTGAAATGCATCAGAACAGGAGTCTCCTAATGTCAGCCAGCAGTATCCACACAGATTTGTACTGCACTAAGAGAAAGGCTAGAACTGAGAATAACAAGAAGCTCTGAGTCAGTTTGTCTGTGTTCCTGTATCACAGATTTTTCCATGTGGGAGGAGATTTCTGTCCAAGGACCGTAAGGTCACTGCAGAGGATGGGTTAAACAAGTCCACATTATGTTGTGTTCCACAGACCACACACTTGCAGGCAATTATACAGCAACTCTGTGAAAGGCATAAATAACAGGAAATGGGTGGAAAGACACTGACAGGCCACAGATGCACTAACCTGATCATAAGCAACAGTCTGGCCAAGGCCCAGGCAGGCCCAGGCCTGGAAAGAAAACCACTGTGTCCAAAATCCATACCCTGCAGGCAAGATGTCACACTCCTTCTCTCCTAACCTGCTACCATAACGCCAGCCTGGGTGGAGTGCTCCACACGAAAGGCTCAGCACAGAAGGGAGTACCTGGAAGAAGGAGTGGATGCCCGCAGTGGCTTCGCTGCGGATTCGCAGGAGGGCGCCCAGCGTGTTGCTTCTGCAGCGCAGGTGAGGGAACTGTCGCACATACTCCAGAGGGTGCCTCTCCTTCATTTTCAGGGGAAACGACTGAAAACAACAAGGAAATCAAAATAAGGGGAGGAGAACTTGGGAGTCAATGCAGTTTTATTGCTATTCACAGAACGCCGTCTCTCCCTACTGAACTCAATCACAATTACAGAGCACAGAAGAACTGGATGCTTTTGCCTCTCTTTTCTGGTTATTTCGTGTATTTTATAATGCTTACTGAAGAGCAAGAGCCATGAACACAAGAGGAGGTATTAGCACTCTAAAATGCTCCACTTTCTGGATGCTGAGCCCTGCTAAAACCCAGCTGTTCACCTCACTGCTGTAACAAGCAGCTGGTTCTGAACGTGCCTGTGGCAGATATGTTTCTTCCAGCTGCACAACCTGGAGTGTCTTGACAGTTCCACTGTTTCTCCAATTCATATCTGAGCCAAACTTACCAGGTAAGCCACCTGCACAAGTAAGTGCTTCAGGGTGGGACAAAGGCAAACTCTTAACTCTCAGCCTGAGCACATTTTCCATGGAGAAATGGCTCTGTCCCAGAAATGAGCTTTCATGGTGATCTCATGTTTCTCCTTTGATGCATCCTACAGACACTGCTGACAAATCAAAATCTGCAGGACCACTCAGACTGCAAGAAAATACAGTTTCAAGCATGCTTTGCTGATACTTGGACCTTTAACAAGTGATTTCCAGCAGTCCCACCCCTCCTGCTATAGTGCGATGCCATGATGATTTTTTTGCCTTCTCTTTTATACCCCTGTTATACCTTTTTACAACTTCTGTATTCTTAGTGCTTTAGCCTACATTCTTGGACTTGTTTGTTAAGCTAGGAGACTAAACATTTTAGCTGTTTCGTAGTTAGGGAGCAATATGGCCCAGACCCCAAGGTCCTCTCCGGAACACATTTTGTAAACTAAGCTAGAACCATCCAGGGGAAGGTTCCTTGGGGAGGAGGGCTCACTCAAGCCTCTCATTGGGGAATTTATGATAGATATGCCTATAATGTTATACCAGGTCTTTTGTGGGTGGGCATTGCAGTGGGCATTGAGGTGCATTCCACCTGGACATGGTGCACCTAATGATCCTTAAAATAAATACCAAGGTAAAATCCCTTTTTCCCTTCCAACTGTGTCTGACTCTTGATTTTAAGACCTGAAAAAGGCATCAGTGACATACCCAAATATCACAAGGTCCCACTACATGAATGGTTTCAGCTTGCAGCTCCATGTTTTGCATCCTGTGAGGGCTTTTGACAAGCTTCCCTTGCACTTCCACTGCGCTTCCAAAAGTCAGGTCTCTAAGAAACCAAGAAAAAAAAACCAGCTTAACTAGGTGCTGATACAACCACATTCATAAGAGAGATTCCTGTTAATTTAGCTGGATCACTTGAGATCACAAGAGATGCTGTAGCCATAGAACTTAACTGATGAAATGAAAAATTATTAAATGCAGAGGTGGGAATGTGAAGAGATTCAAAAAGCTATAGAAGAATTTAGGACAAGGCAGGAATGTTGGACAAGTGGGGAGAGAAGTGACAGGTTTCTATTAGAAGGGGCTCTTGGTGGGGACAAACACAGTTTATAGCAAAAAATTATTTTTAAAATCTTTAAAAAATCAAGTTACACACAGTAGTTTCCTGGATCATCCCAACACTCCCAACCCTAGCCCAGTAAACAACTGAGAGTAACAAACAAAAATTAGGCTATAAAACAAGTGCATTATTTTATAATAGAACAGATGTGCCTATCCAGGGGCTATGCCTGGCGTGCCAGCCCTCCAGTTGTTATAGAAGAGCAACAGCGCCCTCCAGCACCTGGGGGACAGTTATCCCTGGCTACCTCATGCGATTTCCAAGCAATTCCAACAGCAGACAAGAATGCCTACACTGCTACAATAATTAAGAAAATTAGGTCCAGATTAATCTTATAGGATTAATCAACTGATCCACAAGGCCTCAGCTAAGTGGAGACAAAGTAGTAGGACATTCTCCCTCCCAAAAGTGCATCCAGAGACCGCAGACTGCAGTAGTGCTTTTCCTGTGGTCAGGTGCCAGACGCTGGCAAGTCCCTGGCACAGGAAAAGAGGCCTGAGCAGACCCCTCCAAGCACTGCTCAACACATATATTTCTCCAGCTATTTCAAAAGGACCTACCTCTTTTCCAGGCTGGGATCAGCAACCACCTGGAGACTTTCCAGAGAACTCCCATCATTTATGTGCAGGAACAAAACTTCCTTCTGGGATCGGACAGAGTGGACCCAGCCCTAGAGGTAAAAGAAAAAGAGATTTATTTCTTGGCAGGAACGCTGTGTACTCGTGCTCTTCCAGCTGAGCTGGACACACCACTTCAGGCCTATTTCAGCTTCTTACCGAAATCAAAGTAACTGTTTCTTTAGGGGCAAAACAATAATGATAATAAAAAACAAAAAGAGAAAAAAAGTCAGTGTCAGTTTTTCTTCTGACTTCAAAGCAGAGAGAAACAAATCCTCAGGCAGAGACATCCATCTGAGGCAGAGTCTCTTCCTGAGAACAGCAAGAATTAATAAGATGTACCTGCATCTTTGGGGAGCTGAGAATACAGAGAGCAACGAAGTGCTCTGAAGATGTAAAGTGTTTTGGCAAAGTACATATTCTAATCAGTGATTCCAAACACTTCTTACTAAAACAGGAGAGACCAGTAATGCACCATTCTTCATTACAATACACTCAAGACCGTTCTGATGGTTTCTAGTATTAGTTTTGTTGAATCCCTATAAGGGATACAACAATAAGGTTGCTCCAACCTTTCAAATATGTTCACTAGTTGTTTACATGCCCTAAACTGCTGGACTGCTACAACAATGATGCAGCCAATAGAGTCACATGAAGAGCTACGTATTCATGCAAAACAAAAATAAAAAATATTGCCTTGGATGTTTCTCCTTTCATGTCAAAATCAAGACTGCTTCACTGTACCCATGGGAAAAAAAAATATATTAAGAAAAAAATTTAGAAATACTTCGTCCAGTTTCATGAAAACAAGTAAACTAGTAATACCCAAATTCTTTGTAACAGCAAAACAGTAGAACTGACCATGTACAGCTCAGGCTAATATCTTAATTTGAGTTTTTTAATGACCTATAAATTTTATTTTCTTTTTGAGGGAAATATTAAGTCACTACCAAGGCAATAAGCAATAGTAATAGCATCCAAAATATAACTCCCATAGCTGCTCCTCAGCTCACCAGAGCTGAGAAAAAGCTGGCCTTCAAAGCAAAATTATCTGCTGGGGGTCTTCCAGCTCATCTTCTAACAATACTGTACAGCACAACCAAAACCAGTGCAGATTAAACAACCAAACTACCTCTTTTCCAACCAGTTTCATCATTTTGTTAACTGGAAGGGACCAAATAGTCCCAATGACTTCAAACTGTGCAAGTGCTTTAGGGATTTTATACCAGACAAACCAGTTCAAATCCATCTACTTCTGTCACCTACACAGAACAAAGCAAGAATTAAACAGCACCAGAAGACAAGCATGTTATAGATTTAAGAATGACTACTAACACAGGCAAAGCATTACACTGGCTTGTATAACATAATTTTCACGTTCAATGTAAGAACCATGGAAGATTTTAAAGACACGAACCTAGTGAGTCAGACAGGGTAAACGACCCCTGCAGAGCGTTCCACCCAAAGGAAGAACTGATGCAAGAAACAAGATCATCTGGGCATCCTCGAATTTGTACGGTTAAAGTAAAAAGTATTTCATACAGTAACATGCCTGAAGCTGTTGTGCTTATCCTCTGTATTCCAGCAAATCCCCAAAACACACCATGTATGTTATACTGGATGCACGTTTAATGTATAATGGCAGATGTTTTGCTCTATTTCCTTCCCCACTAACGCTCCTTATCAAAACACACGAAAAAACAAAGAAACATTCTCAAGAGCTTTTTTTGCCACCTCCTCAAGCTGTTCTGGGATCTATTAAATAAGGAGAGGAGTCCTGCATCCTGCAATAGGAAGTAAGAGCATACGCGCTCTGCATTGGAGCAGCAGAGGCTGCAGCAGCAATGTTTTGACCACTTCACACATTACCAGAATGAATGTCTAATGAAAGTGACAATCCTGACTCTGACTAGGCTGCACATTCCAACAACCTGGCCAAAATACAACTGGATTTAAGCCAGACCAGATCCCTAGCCCAGTTTAATACAACCCCCCCCCATTTTGCCAGCACAGGGGAAAAGCAAAGCAGCAAGGGTCTGGAGGACAGGGAAGGGGGAGGAATGCCAGTAACTGCAAATTTTAGCATCAGTTTATTCTAGCTTGCATTGTTCATCAAACTACATCTGAAAAAAACCTACACTGGATAAGCTTCTTCTTACCCTATTAGGCTTTGCCTACGTATGAGCAAGAATACCAGTGTGCTACAAACTGGTTTTTGGGCCAGCAGAATCACAGAAAGGCTTGAATTGGAAGGGACCTTAAAGGTTATCCAGTTCCAACCCCACTGCCATGGGCAGGGACACCTTCCACTACACCGGGTTGCTCCAAGCCCCATCCTGGCCTTGAACGCTTCCAGGGATGGGGCAGCTACATCTTCTCTAGGCAACCTGTGCCAGTGTCTCACCCCCTCACCTGGTGGGTGAGAAATTTCTTTCTTATAAATCCAAATCTATCCTCTTTCAGTTTTGTTTAAAACTGTTACCAAGTACCCCAGTCCTTTTGACATTCACCCAGAAATACTGACAACTGCACAGGTCTGCACTGAAGCAGGGACTCTGTGTGCAACCACTGCTCTGCCAGCTGGAAACACCAGAAAACAGGGGAAGACACAATCCTATAGCAAGGGAAAGCGCTCCATAGCTACAATTAATCCCAGGCTACCTTGGTTCACAACAGGAGCCGAATACAAACGGCAGCGGAAGTGTTATCGATGATTCTACTGACACTGCTTTAAACCTCGATGGACGCGACACAAGACCAATGAAAAAGTTTTAATAACATCAGCACAGAGGCAATGGCTCGCTCTCCGGAATAGAAGAGGTGATAAAGCCAGCACTGTGGAGAGCACGTTCGGTACAACCCATCCCAGTGACAACGCTCCTCTCCACGTGCCGAGTGACTCCAAAGCTTCGCTGGCTCCGACACCAGCGAACTGAGCACGTACAGCGAGACAACACACGGAGAGGCTCTGCACAACTGCAGAGGAGATCTGGAGTTCAGCAAAACGCTCTGCAGGGCTCCCACACTTCCCTCCCTGAAGCACGGGCGTGGGCCGCGCCCCTCCAGGCCCTCCCCTCCGCTCAGGCTCCGGGCCGGGCCATTGCCGGGCACACCCCGGGCACACACCTGCACTCTGACTGCGTCCGCCGGCTCCCGCGCCCCCAGCGCCTCGCGCACCCGCAGCCGCACGGCCCGCGGCAGGGAGGCGNCGCACAGGCCCACGCGAGCCGCCCCACGTGGCCACCCGCCCCGCCAATGGCCGCTCGGACTGCCCCCGGCCAGCCAATCGGAACAGAATGCGCGACTCAACCCGCCTCTTCCACCGCCCAGGCGCAAGCGCCCCTGGGAAATGTAGTTCGTCCTATGGGGTATCGGCTCCCAGCGGGACACGTGGGGATGGGATCCCCGCGAATGGGGAGAAGGATCCTCCATGGCCGCCAGAGGGATCCCGTGTTGGGAGATAAGGGATCCCCGTGGCGGGGGTAAGGGATCCTGCTGCCTTCTGGAACCACCTCGGCGGCAGCGCCATCTGGGGATGGCGTGCGGTGGTTCTCGGGGACTTTCAGCCACTCTCCCGTTCTCCTGGGCTTCTCTCACGGACCGTAGCCCCTCGACATTCCTCGCTTTTCCTGATAGGGGAGCAGGACTCGGGTCTGCTCCGCAGGCCTTGCTGACGAATAAACCTTTTCTCCTGTCTCTTTTTCAGGCTTATGCCCCTCCATCCTGCCAGCTCCTCTGAGTGGCAGGTGAGGAGCAGCCATCAGGGTCTCCAGCCCTGCAGGGAATGACTTGGCGATACTGGTGGGCTAAAAATTGGACATGACCCAGCAATGTGCACTTGCAGCCCAAAAAGCCAGTTCTATCCTGGGCTGCATCCAAAGCAGTGGGGGCAGCAGGGCGAGGGAGGGGAATCTGCCCCCCTGTTCCTGTGAGACCCTCACCTGGAGCACGCTCTGGGGTCCTCAGCACTGGAAACATATGGACCTATTGGAGTGAGTACAGAGGAGGCCACAAAGATGATCGGAGAGCTGGAGCACCTTTGCTATGGAGACGGGCTGGGGCTGCTCAGCCTGGAGAAAAGAAGGCTTCTTCCTTACTGCAGCCTTTCCAGACTTTAAGAGGGCTTATAAGAAACACTGAGCAACCTTTAGTGCAAAGATAAGGGACAGTGGTTTTAAAATGAAAGAGTGCAGATTTAGGTTGCACAGGAGGAAGAAGTCCTCTACTGTGAGGGTGGTGAGGCTCTGGCTGAAGCTGCCCAGACAAGCTGTGGCTGCCTCAACTTTAGAAGTGTTCAAGGACAGGTTGGATGGGGCTTGGAGCAACCTGGTGTAATGGAAGGGTTTCCTGCCCATGGCAGGAACCTTGAAATGAGATGGTATTTAAATGTCCCTTCCCAAACCCTAAACGTTCTGTGATTCTATGAAGTGTGTAAAGTCAGTGCTGCTTCCCCATGCAGCCTGGTCTTTGCTGCTCTACTTGCCCAGTTCGTGCCTGTCCCTCTTCTGCAGTGTCATTGCAGGAAGGCAGCAACTGAACATGCCTGCTGTGCTCGTGGTCAGAGGTTGCCTCATTTCTGTGCTTTGATCATTGGAACACTGTGGGTGACACAAGAGACAGCAGCAGTGGGATGCCCCAGGGCCAGGAGGCGCTGGGAGGCAGCTTTGGTAGTGACACTGCTTGTAGGGGGGCAAATCCCTACCTCGCTGTAAAGTCCCAGGTAAGAAAGGAATTGCTGGCCAGAGACCGTATTTAAAAGAAACAAGCTGGGCTCATGGGAAAGAGAGAGGAAAGCTTTGTAGATGCCTGGTTTCGACTTTGCCATGTGGTTCTTTTTATCTGTGCATGAAAAGCTTCTTGTCCTCAAAGTCCAATGCTGCTTGCCAGGGCCTTCCTTCACCTCTGCTTTTGCTCCAAGTAAGCCAGTGTCCCCACCCTTGGCTCAGTCTTGACCTGAGCTCTGACCTGCCTTGAAATGCCATCCCGAGGAATTAGAGCTGCAGGGCAGGGGCACAGACGTGACCAGGTGGATGAGAAAGACAGTGAGAGCTAGGACAGGAGACCTCAGGGGTGGGTACAGGCAGGGTAGGTAGAGGGAGGGATAGGAGCACATCCTCAGGCAGTGAGGACAGCTTGTCCAGTATCTGTCCTCTGTGCCACTGCACGGAATTGAGCGGACTGCCTGGATGCACATGGGTTACTGCCTCAGTGCTGGGTGGAGACACAGGGACACGCATGTCTTGGTACTCCTGAGTGAGCAGAATTAGTTTTATTTTGATGCCAATCACCATCCCCTCCTGTGAGGGCCAGCACTGAGCTTTGCTGTATGTTGGTATGCTGCTGTGATGTGGTTTCTTAGAGAATTGCAGTGCAGGAAGGAGCTGGTACTGCTGCAGTGTCAGGCAGAGATACAGGATGAAAGCTGCTAGGACATTAGGGCCCTGTCGTTCAGGGAACTCCTGGCTTAATGTGAGAATTAAATGTGTATGTAATGACTGCTCAGCACATGTTACGTGTTCTCTGTGCCCGGTCACAGATGGTGCATTTATTACTGCTCTCAGCTATAGGTTTTTTCTCCTGTTCTACCATACTGCCCAGAATATTTTTTCCAGGGTTATTTGACTCATAAAACCCTCTCCAGGCCAGATAAACAATTAATTTAAGGAAGAATCAGAGGGTGGCACCAGTGACAGTGACTAAACACACCAGGAAAGGGGTAAGGTCCTTCCCCTCAGACCCATCTGCTCCAGGACCACCCATGGGTAATTGAAGGCAAGGGCATAACACAGGATAGTCGGGCCTCACATGTTTTTGGACTGGACTTGAACTTTTCCCATCCAGCTGAATATCCTTCTTTATAAAGACCAGATGGTATCACTATACTTTTCGGGGGAGTGGAGGTGAGAGCGTAGTCAAATCTTCTGTTCCTGTTGTCATAAGTGGTGGGGCAGCCACTTTATCTGTAAATGAGGGATATCAAGAGTAACAGAGAGATTACAAAGGCTGTGGGTCTTGTGCAAGGGTGGAACAGAACCATGACACCTTAGCATCACTCCGTCTTCTACCTCATGCAGTGATGAGGGTCACCCAGCCTTCACCTGAT